>CAJHQP010005435.1:0-46125 GCA_905132765.1 Moricandia arvensis
TTAAGAGCAACTTAAAAAGAACCATTAAAGGATATACAATTCTCATGAAATCAGCATACATTATTACGCATTGATAGCCCTAAGCTAACAGCTGAAGAAGAAAGACGCTTAGCTTCTACGTCGACCAACGATCACAGAGAGTATAGAGTATGTGTCGCACTTATTTTGTTAAGCAGGAGATATCAGTGAAATCAGCCAGCATTTGATGTCTCAGTTGCAAGCCAGAGAGCCATTAGCTTTCATGAAAGACTGGTCATCACGGAAGCCTGAGACGTGGATTTCATCTCCACCATGGAAACGTGACCCTAACGTTTTTTTCTTCATGAATCCTATCGTGTGTGTTATATTTACTAAAGTGTTTTTTATTTCTTAATTTTCTGGTATTAATAGTGTTTTAATCTTATCTTATTATCATATTAAATGGAATGGTGTTTTATAATAAATCAAAGTATAAAAGGTTAATCGTCTTTTACAGTTTTAGGAAAATATGTCATGATAGATGAATATTAAATTAGTAAGATTATCACTCGAAAAGTGAGTTAATTTGAATAATTTTCTCTAACAGTTAATTAATAGTATATATATATTCCTATAGCTTCATTCTCTTCTCTTTTCTTCAATTGATTTTTGTTTCATCATTTTAAACCAGCGTGAAATTCATAAAATATTTATTTAAACCATACAAAAATGGTTGAAAACTTTAAAATCGGATGTTGAAGGTAGACTTCACAAGCACGCATGCTAAGTCTCTGCATGAGTGTTCATCGCACAAGGAGTCATGTTGTAGATTGAACGGTAGGGAAGTAAAATTTACATAGTATGAATTTTTTCTAGATGGAAGTGAAACAGACCATTATCGGTTGTGTAAGGCCCCAATCTTTGCCATTTCAGAGAGCTCACATTCGACGGAATAGTAGTGAGAGAGACACTTCAATGGATATTCCTTGTGCCCACTACTACATCTTCATTCCTTGGCTGCATAGAAAACCATCATCTTCCTGTCAATCAGTTTGAGCTTCTCCAAGCTCCATCGATGAACACCCACCAGTCGTGGTCTTCAAAAACAGGGTATTGTGTTGTTTCGGTGTTGTTGAGTGTGAAAGTGTGTCCAAGTCATCCGCTATGTTGTCTTACTAGTCTCTCTGCCATCGAAATCCCAGATCGATATAACACATCGAATCTTAGTCAAATTCTCACTAATTGACGGAGCTATTGATTAGACAAAACTAATGTCGAGTTTTTGAAAATACTCGTCAACTATGCAAACTCTTAAAATGCCATGAAATATAAATTAGTAGTTTATCCAAACTCTTATTAATTTTATTATACGTCTCTTACAGTGAAGGCTTTGCACTTCTATATATACCACTCTGCTTATGCTATATCCTAGAGGGTTATGAAAACCTTAAGAGAAAAACAAATCTAAAGAACACATAGAAAGGAAAATGATCGAGCTGATGAGAGTATAGTATTAGAAGAACTATTATTGACTCTACATGAAGATATATTACATATGCAGATGCTTATATAGAGATGACTAAATCTAATTCATTAAACTAATATGGATAATTAGATTACAGATAATGAGTAAGTTTCTTATTCTATTATATTGCTATATATCTTTATCATGGATTTGTGGATGATCTTCTAGATCTCATATTACCCTCCGCAGCTTATACATTCTCCTATTACCCTCCCGCAAGCTTATACATGGTACACATATAAGATGTGACAAATCTCAAATAAGTAGTAAAAGTAACTCTTAGAAGTAGAAGAATTGAAGGCTCGTACTTGCAAACATCGAGCTTTTCTTGACTGTAGATATAAATGTAGAGGTCGCATAGTCACATGTATTGACGTCATCAAAACACATAGATAAAAATGTGTCGTGTCATGCACGCCACATGCCATCATGGAGCTCATGCTTCTTATGATGGCCGTTTTAAGTGGAGGTTTACGTCATGGTCACATGCCACACGGAGGTGACTGTAGAGCTCATGCACAACAATCATGTGCAACATCAACAGCTCGTGTATAAGCAGAATTTGTGACGCTTGATGAAGCTGGCAAACGATAGATTATTAATAGCAGCAGATTGATGTCGTTCGATAGTATAGACATAAGTAGTTAGAAGCTGATGAACATCAGGCATCAGCAGTAGAAGTAGTAACTTGCATAGGAACCACAATGCTCGATGGCTGTTCAAGTTGGGAAGCTATTCACACCAGTTATGTAGTAGTAGTTGAGTATTAGAGCTATTCACTATTATGTGTAAGAACACACACGACCATTGATGAACAACTTGTATAAGAGAAGAAAAACTCTTAGAACGTAAAGTTTTTAGATCTAAGAATCTTTCTGCTCTAATACCATGATAGATTGGATGAGAACTATAGAATTAGAAGAAGCATATATCGACTCTCATGAATATATTACAATATGCATATTAACTTATATATAGATGACTAACCTAGTTCCTAAACTAATATGCATCCTACTCATAGATAATGAATCAAGTTTATATTCTAATGTTTTGTATATATTATTTATTCATGGATTTTGGGTCGATCCTTCTCTAGATTCTCTCATTATTAAATATTGATATAGTTATTCGTGTTGTGTTTGATAAGAGAATACAAGACGCATATATATAGTAGGTAATATTAACATAATGTTAACACGCATATAATACTACTTCCTAATCACATAATGTAATAGGTTGCTAAGAATATATATGAGATTAACGTTGCTCTTCAAATCTTTCTTTTTAGTCTACCCCAAAGCGGCCTTCATAGGCTTCCACGGGGTTCACCATACCTTTGTCTGTAAGATACACATGGTTTTCGGCCAACATATCTCTATACTCCCGCACGAAAACGTGGGATGCACAATGAACAATACTGCAATCACAAAGCAAACCACGTATGTCGTGGACATACAGATTAGAGGATGGATCAATGCAATGTCAGTAGATTCGTCTGAGTAGAACTTTAACATCGACACAAAGGGTGGGATGGAAAACCTCAGCTCTTCTTCTGGTATTGGTAACTGGGAATACGATTCCGCCTTCTTGTTAGGCGTCAATTTACAACTCCACACACAATCTTTCTCTTATCTTGGAAAGTCCATAACTCGGTAGATAAAAATTGACATAAAAACATGAAACATTCTCTACTAGAAATCCCCAGCGTAATGTTAAACTATAACCATATATTTCAAGAACTATGGAAATCAAATAGAAATTGTGAGAACAACATTCAAACTACAGAATTTGATATAGCCTATTTATTACCAGCTTTAGGCCATGCTTATAGGCTCTATTTGGGACTCTATTATGTGTGTCTCAGCTATGTTAAGGATCTTTACAGCAGATCCATGTACGTTTTGGAGCATATATGGAGATACTTGGAGTTTTGGATGCATTCAGAGAGAATAATTCATAGTCGATCCTCAGAGAGTCGAAGTATCAAGATAGTCGTCGATCGACGAGACAACCTTGTCATCGACCGATGGTACAAGCCAAGATCGATCGTGTGTTGAACACTTGACATCGATCGATGACCAATTCGCTGACATGCCATCCCAAACCCAAGTCAGAGATAAGACACACAGATACAAGATACCGCTGGACGAGTTTGGACTTAGATTTTAGGTATTATATATTTATACTTACATATTACACTCAGACGCGTGTGGAGCTGCGCAGTACTGCTAGAGTAGGCACAAGTATTCTATTATGGTTTTTAGAGTTTTTAGGGGAGAAAATCCATAACTCCTTAGGAGATGTGTATTGGAACTCCAGTAATTATTTATGCATTTATATTCAAATTATTATATTTACTTTTAATTATGTTCATGTAGTTTGTCAACTAGATTTAGAGTTGAATGATAGCGATCATTGATTAGCCCAAAAAGTAGGATTGCTTAAGTTAAGGTTAATATACATCGATTGAGTTGTGCTTAATGCTTGCATTCTAGAATAGCTAACTAGGATCTCGAAAGTGAAGACATGGACAACTACTAGAGTAGGTTTTGTGCCAGAATAGACTCCATTGAACTAGGTTTGTTAGGCGCAATGCGAGACAGAAGATTTGAGGAGGAAGATTGCTACTTTTTCACAAGAATCTTCAGAGTCTTTCAGAAACTCATGGATCAGATTCAAGTCATACCAGAGAGACTGTCCACATCACGGAGTTCAATGAAGTGTAACTTCTTAGCACTTTTTCAGATGGTATTGGACTGTTAGTATCAGATGGATTTGGACACAGCTAGTGAGGGGAATTTCAGCAGCACCAGGAGTCCCTAAAGAAGCAATCAGATTGATTGAGAATCTGGCATCAAGCAGCAAGTACCAAGAACACATATTTTGAAAGGATGAAAACAACCCCGCAACTGTGAGCAAGGAGCAGATTGAAGAAGTCAAGCGCAAAACTGGATAGTGTTCAGAAATTTCTCAAGAGAGCATGTTACTTTTACAGAAGTAGAAAGCGATAGAGTCTAGAGAAGATGAGATTGAAGAAGAGGATGTAAACTACATCGAATGAACGATTTCCAAGAGGACAAGGAAATTCAGTTTTTAACAGGAAAACTCCTATGGGAATGGTCAAAGGAGTAAGTTTAAATCAGATTTCACACAGCGAAGACCTTTTTAACAACAACATGGACTTATGGATCTTCCCTACTACCAGAATCCTCCTCTAGACAAGAAAGCAAGACCGAAAGCAATGGTTGATAGAGTTTTAGAGAGACAGCAGAGAAGATACCTGTGGATTTCAATGGAAAGATAGATTGGTATGTACCTCAACCTCAATACCAAGTTCGAAAACCTCAGAACCCATGTGAAGAAATTGGAGAATCAAGTGATGCAAACAAGTGAGATCATTAGGAGGCATGAGAGCTTGATTAAATAGAAATAGAGGTTGGGACAGAACACCAGGTTAATGCATTGATTGATGATGATCTTTGGCAGGAAGTTAAGAGAGAAAGGCTCCAAGACAGCGATTTGCGTGTGGAAAATTCCGTGTCCACTCGACAGTTCTCATCTGCATTGATCGACACCAAGCAGTGAGTATCGTTTGATGGTGAAAGCCGTACAGAATAGTGTCTTCGTGTGAATCAACTAACATCGATCAACACATAACTCATAACATCGATCGACAGTGGTGACCTATGCATCAATCGACAGTGGGACCTCAACATCGATCGACATATCAGGGAAACATTTTGACTGCTGAACCTTAACGCAAGTCTAATTATGCGTCCAACTATGAAAGTTTAGAACAGAATACAGACACATCTGAAGCTATGGATCTTGATGAGAAGAAGACAAACACTCAAAGAGGAGCAAAAGATCCCCAGACATCGACGCATATAAGCCAATGAAAAGGAGATGGATAGCTTTGCTAAAATAGTTTTTAAAATTCCCTCTAGATATTTCTTTTGTTGAAGCTTATTATACTCACAGATTGTGGATGTTTTTCAGGGAAACAAGGGAGACAGATGATGATATAGAGATAATGTTCAATTCACATTTGAGAGAAGATGAAGCAGATGACTTGTCTAAAAAAGAAAGTGATCCTGGAAGTTTGCGATCCCATGCTTCATCAAGGCCACAAATATCCCAATGCCCTCCGTGATACTGAATCATCAGTGAGAATTATGCCAAAATGTATGGAAGAGGTGCTAAACCTAAGAGTGGAACCCTCCAATGTTTCATTCACGTTTGTAGATTGCTCAAGAGGGATGGTGAAAGATGTTCTAGTGCAGATCAACATACACCCTAGTCCCAGTAGACTTCCATGTGATGGACATCAGGATAAACTGGAACTCTTCGCTACTACTCGGTAGAGCATCCATGGCCACCGTAGGAGCTATCTGCAATATCAAGTTAAACAGGTTGTATCTATCTCTAATCGATCAATATGTTTTTTATGAACCTGTTAAGAATAAGAGCAAGTCTACTCTGATTGAATTTTGTAATGATGCAGAGCTTGTGGCCACATGCTTCTACGATTATGAGTCCAATGAGGAATCAAAAGAAGGAGCATCGATCAACACCTAACTCACACCGCCGGTCCGATGAGCCCGAAATTCAACAATCGATAGACATCTAGGCTTCATCATCGATCGACACCCACCATTCAGAACGATCGACCACTTGCCACACCCTAGCCAACCTCTAGTACGATGGAAGATTACAAAGAAGAAGAAATAATTGAATACCAAGGAATTTTCTATGGCAGAGGCTGGTGTTTTTCATGTTTCCCATCAATTCGGAGATAACATCAATCGATGGTAACTAGTCACCATCGATCGATCTTGTTGTAACTTAAAGTCCGAACTAGATTCAGCATCAGAACGCGAGAGGGAATATGGTTATCTACGACCATATGAGTTCGGCTTTATGAGAGATCCAGATGGTCACGAATGAGCTATGGATGGCAGAATTCTACATGTCACAAAGGAAGATGTGGCAGATATAATTGCGATGGCTAATGGAGCTGGGAATCTTTTCGGCAACAGTCTGATACTCAAGCATCTATCGACGGTCACCACACACCATTTGATCGACACCCTTCAGGTATATCGAGGATACGGTGATGCTTACGAAGAATATGATTCAGATTACAAGGAAGAAGAGCTGACTGCAGTCTCGCAGCCTAGAACTGAAGAAGCTGGGCTGGTAATGAATGCGAAAGTGGATAATAGAGCATCGATTGACGGTATATCTTGGCCATCGAACGACATCAAACACAACACATAACAAGAACTTAGAAAACAGAAAATGCAGATAATGGTTATCTCAGACCAAATGAGTTTGGAATTTCAAAGACACAGAAGGACGTGCGCCAGATCTATATGGAAGAATTCTAAACATACCAAAGGAGAATGTAGCAGATGCCCTTGTTATGGCTACTGCATAAGGAACTTTATTTGGACAACAAGCATCGATCGACGCCCGAGTACGACTATCAATCGATAGCGAGGAACAAAAGAACGTGCGTATCCACAATGATCTATACACCCCCAAACATCGAAAATCGATCTACGCCAGAAGCCATGCATCGATCGACACCATTCCAAGGGTGAACCAGTTTCGTACCTCTGATCCTTTTGATTTAGGAAATCCACGATCAGTCGATTGGATAACCCACTTCTGATAGACATTACCGTAGAACATGGAAAAGAGAGCTTATGATGCTAATGGCAGCAGAATTTCCATTGGGAAAAAAGATGAGTACTGGCGTCTACAGATATGAGAAGGGAAATGCACGAGCGATAAAAAGAATTGTGAATGTGCAAGAAGAAGACATCATGGCATTTCTAGAACGAGCTGCTATGTTTGAGAACAACTACATACGTTTACCTGAACATGCGGAAAAGATCGCTATGTCTATGAAGAAGCAAGATACATACATCAGAACAAAGATTGACGAGATTGTGCATTAGATCTACAAGCTCAAGAGATGTCACTGGATGATTTCTACAAAAGGCTTGATGATGTCTACTATCCTATAGACAAGTGTCTCACCGGTTTGACTACACGCATGGATGAGATGAAGAATCGATAATGAGTTCGACAGACAAGAGTCTACAGCAGAAAAACAATTAGAAGACAGGTTCGATGAGATTACCTTTTCTCAAAACCTCATAAAAGAAGATATCTCTCAGAAATTGGAGGATATATCAGAAACTACAGAAGCCAGACTTAGAATGCTACCCGTGCAGTATTGAGAATCTACAAAGGAGAATGCATTCTGTCATGTCCTTGATTCTAGACAAGGCCTTCGGCACAGCCATGGTGCGGGGAGACGCACCAGTCAGGTCACAAGGCCTAAAGACAAGCATACCATGGCTGGAAAAGATGGTTAAGTGCATCAGTATGCTAAAACTTGACCAGAATCGGATTGGGACAAGGAAATAGGAGCTGGATGAGTTCTAAGGCAACTGGAGGGTGAAGGGAAATAGCTCAACCAACTAGGACAAGTTAAGTGTAGCTTGCACTAGCTTGGGTCAGCTCTAGAAGCTGGATTACTAGCTCAACCAGCTAGGACAAGCTCAGTGTAGCTCACACTAGCTTGGGCCAGCTCCAGAAGCTGGACTACTAGCTCAACCAGCTAAGACAAGCTTAGTGTAGCTCACACTAGCTTGGGTCAGCTCCAGCAGCTGGACTACTAGCTCACTCAGCTGGGGCAGCTAGCTTTCAGCTCAACTCAGCTGGGTGGATTGTTATGGTCCACGCCAGAGTGGTCAGGTCATGGGTGGTTATGGGTCCGGTTGGGTCGTGGCTGATCCACAAAGGGACCATGGGTCTTGGTTATGTCCGTGGGTCTTGGCTGTTGGACTTGGGATGCAGATGGAGGTACTGGGCCTGATTCCAAACAGCCCACACACCAAGAAGGAGCAGTTGGACGGTTACTAGGCGAAAAGGTGGGAATGGGGCAGTTTCGTGCCCATTCGCCCAACTGCTTGCAACCTTTCGCCCAAGCAGTAACTGGCCTACTTTCCTCTATAAATATGGACCCTTGGGTGTCAAAATTGGCATGAAATTCCTTAGGGAAAACTCTGCCAAAACCGTGAGAGAAAGAAAGAGAAAAAGAAAGAAGAAGGCCGGCCAAACCGAGACTGTGGGTGGTGGTGATTGGATTCCGACCAGAAGTGGGTTTGTGGGGAGTGGAGATCGATTCATGATGGGAACCAGAGGCAAGGAGAAGGATTTGGAGAAGGGCTTGAGTACACCAGAGCGTACGCCAAAGGTGAGTGGGATGGACCGGACCATCCTGCCATGGCCGATGGGGAATTCCGTGTAGGCTGTGGTGGGATCGGTTGGATCAGACCCATCTCTCCTATTTTCCCTCATTGTTCTATTTACCTTCTTCTATATCCCGATTGTGTTGGATGATACAGACTCAGTGGTACTGGACCAAGGCCTTGGCCGGTCCAGACACATAGTCCTAGGCCTTGGTCGGACTGATCTTGGTCGGATTCTATATGGTCTGGATTGATTCATGGAAATCCGACCCTGGATTCCTCTTAATGGGGATTTTATCATGAATTATCATGGTTTTTAATTAGTTTTTGGAGATATATTTGAGTAAGTCAAATTTGGGATTTTTCCTATGGCCGAGTGTGGTTTGATGTGGTTGATGGGTTAGATCACATTAGATCAGTCTGGCCGTGTGAAGATGGTGTGTTATGGATGTCTTGGATGTTGTCTTGATTATGGCTGTGTCCCATGTTGACTAAATGGATAGTCTAGAGATCTTAGTTTAGAGGAACCGAACCATGCAATGTTAGTTGTGATTGATAGGTTATCAGATTGTACTTATACATATGTTTTGTGGTGTGTGTGTTGGTTTCACGTTCTGACCAGGATCATGGCAAAGCCAAGGAACCATGACGACTAAGCCGTGGATGGATGTGTGGGATAGGGGGTAGTAATGTATTATGACTTATGAACTTATGAATTAGCCTATTGTGCAACTGAACCTATGTATGGATCACATGTTTTATATTGGATAAAGGGCCGATTAGTACCCGAACTAGGGTCATATTTATTAATCAGTACCCAAACTATTTCACTGTGCTTGTTTATACCTGATCAAATAAAAAATTGAATTCGGTACCTGAACTTACAGAAAACAGCTTTTATGTACCTACGACTGACACCATATCGGTAACATGCTGAGGTGGAACGGTTTTTTGATTAGTTGGCTTTTTAAACTAAACGACGTCGTTTAAGAAAACCTAAAAAAATTAAACTTATTAACCACTTGTGCTAGTGAAGAAGCGTTGCTTTCATATACAAACAAAAGTATATGACCTTTCGTAGGAAATTTGGAGTTGGAGACAAGAACTTATGAAGCTGTAGTGAGTTGTTATGATAAAAAGATTGATGAGATGAGAGATCTTGCTGCTGGATACATGAAGGAGATCGAAGCTATGAAGAACATGATTCAAAATTGTGAGAAAGAAGTTGAATAATGCAAAAGAAATGTTCAGAGCTTAAAGAACATCTTTGTCTGTGGATTCTTTGTTACTGTTGTTGTCTACTATTGTGTCTTAGCATAAAATCCATTATCTTTGTATTAAGATGTTTTATGGTGTAAGATATCATGTGAGCTATTGTAAGAGATTTTAAGATATTATGTGTTTCTGAATTTGGTTTAAAATACATGTTTTACGATGATTGTAGACTTTCAAGTAATATTATGCTCATTACACCAAGACATCTTAACAATATTTAAATTAGCAATAAGCATCATTACATTCTAAAGTCAAACATCAAAATACCATACACTTCATTACATAGCCGTAGTAGAGCAAAAAACTTACACAATCCGATAGCAAGAGTACTCCAAACCTTGCTAAAACATTCTAGCCAACATTTAAAAACACCCTAGCAACAAGCAGCTAAAAAAAGTTGGTTGGCTTTTTTGGCTTGGTCCTTCTCCATTGTCCATGCCACATGTGGTATTAGTCTTTGCCTTCTTTGGCTTCCTAGGCTTGTAAGGAACACCCCCATTCTTGCATTTCAGTGAGTTATGTCCCATCAAACCACATCTGTAGCATTGCATTGTTCGTCCATGGTTGGTCACTTTTTCCCCTTTTTGTGGTTCCTCATATATCCCTTTCTTTCTCTTTTGTGGCTTCTTATTCCGACCCATAGAAGGCTCTCTTGGTTGTGCTGTCAGCATTGGTTCACCTGTCAATAAAATTATTTTAAGACTCTGAAAAATTGTTAAGAGCATCTTCACATGATGATCTAGAGCCGAAGAAAGCACGGCTACAGCTATTTGGATTCCTCTGTTGGAAAGCTTCATAGACTTCAACATCATATGCCTTTAATTTCTTCATGCCTGCGTCGAAGTCATCCTTGTTAAAACTGTGGACAATCTCCCAAAACAAAGTTTTCATCTTCGGTTTCTTTGCGTGGTATCGCCTCAAATTTCCATAGATGTGTCTTGCACACATTCGGTGCTCGACTTTAGGTAACTCCTTCTCCACAGCTATTAATAACTCCTGAAATTTAGAGAGAAAAAAAAACATGAAAGTAGTGTAGCCTTTTCTGTGAATTAGTGTAAAGCCAAACGTGAAATCAGTCTAACCTTTTGTCTATCTGAAATCAGTGTGAAACCATCACCATCACAAATATTAAGATCGCCTTTCAGCTTCTGTATAAACCACAACCAACTCTGTCTTCTACTTGCACACAAGCCCATGCGATAGGGTATATCTGATTATTAGCATCTCTTCCAATAGCAGCAAGAAGTTGACCCTTGGTGTCAGATTTTAAAAACAACCATCGATACCAAAAATAGGTCGACAATGTGTTATCCATGTTTTTCTTAGTGCAGCAAAGCACACATAAAACCTTTCAAAGACATCAAGTTCACCTTCCCTTATAACTGTTCTAACATCTACAGTGGATCCATCATTTCACCTGACACAAAAATTTACAAAAAATTATGTTAATAAACATGAGAATGACGTTTGTATTTAACAGTGTGAAAAGGTGACTTACTCAAGTATTTCAAGCTTGTAGTCATTTATCCTTGCGTATTGTTTATCGTACTCGGCTTGGATGATATCTAAGGCCTTCTTCTTTGCTTTCCTACACTGATCATCCGTTGGTAGCAAATTGTAACGTTCCTCAATCTTTGCTTGAATGGCTTTTGGCTTCATATTAGGCTGATTCCTGATATCATTCACCATCAGCTTAGCAATAACACCTTCTGACATTAACCTACACCGACCATCCTTGGTGCAAGTATGTTCCTCTTGGAAAGTCTTTACCATCCATTGATTCACTGACTTCTCGAATGAACAATAGATTCTCCATGGACAAGGTTCTTCACTAATAATCGCACATCGAGCCTCACACTTAATAGCCCCTGATTTTTGTCATCATAACATTCCAACCACCCATCAAAGCATATTCTAAGACATCCTCTTTAAACTCTTCAACACTTACAAATACTTGTCTTATTGCTAACTCACCACTTCCCCTCTTCCATCTTTCATAATATATGCGACTTTCCTCCTCTTCTTCACCATCAGATGGAGGAGGAGTTCGTACCGTATCACCATTCACCTCATCCTCATCATCTACAATGTCATCAATTATATTTTCAATACGAGACTCCTCATCACATACCTCATTAAACCCATTCCTGAGATTATCAGTAGCCTCTTCACCATTCTCATGACCAGTGTCATCACCACTCTCATCATCGTCTTCATCTTTCTCCATATATATATCGATACACCCAGTACAAATTGCCAGTTCACACATCTTTTCTAAACTAGGACTGCTATCACATAATATCTTCAAGTCAGAAAAGTCTTCAACCGGCAACTTGTACCAGAATCTTTGTCTAGATAGTGACACATTCATAGCATTTCCCAAGCCCTTAAACAGTGCACGCGGTTCTGATTCAAGTATCAGTTCTCTTCCTCAGCTATAGACTGATATTCACGAGTCTCAAACTTTCCACCATACCAGACATTAAAACAAGCAACTGTGTCACTGAAAATTAACAAAGAAAACACAAGATATTAGTCAAAGACATTAATCGAACACTTGGTATGCATAAAATAAAAATTCTTCCTACACATGCAAATCTTTAACGATTGACAATAGACCTGGTCTAACTATCATATAGTCATATTAGAATAGAAATATATGTTTAAAGTTTACGGTTTCTTGAAATTTTTAGAAAACTCAGAAAATCAAAATTACCTCATTTCGAAGGATTAGAACGCTCTTAATGTCGATTTTACTGTATTGAACTCAATCAAATTGTTGTTTTTCTCCAAACCAAGTAACGTCTCACAATTACACACGATCTCTCTTCTAAATTTTTTTAGGGTTCATCGAATTGGGGAAGGAAAAATGAGAAATGTCGAAGAGGGTGGAGACTGGAGAGTTTAATTGGTTAATTCTAATAAGTACCTACGAAAGGTCATATACTTATGTTTGTATAAGAAAGCAATGATTCTTCGCTAGCACAAGTGGTTAATAAGTTATTATAGATGTTTGGTACTCGGGTTTGATTCTTGGTTGTTTCTTTTTTTTTTGGTTTCTCTTAAACGACGTCGTTTAATTTAAAAAAGCAACTAATCAAAACCGTTCCACCTCAGCATGTTACCGACACGGTGTCAGTCGTAGGTACGTAAAAGTCGTTTTATATAAGTTCAGTACCGAATTCAAATTTTTATTAGATCAGATATAAACACGCACAGTGAAATTTTTGGTTCCTCTTAAACGACGTCGTTTAATTTAAAAAAGCAACTAATCAAAACCGTTCCACCTCAGCATGTTACCGACACAGTGTCAGTCGTAGGTACGTAAAAGCCGTTTTATATAAGTTCAGTACCGAATTCAAATTTTATTAGATCAGATATAAACACGCACAGTGAAATAGTTTGGGTACTGATTAATCAATATAACCCTAGTTCGGGTACTAATCGGCCCTTTATCTGTTTTATATTTACAAAGATACACTTTCTCTTATCTGTTTAAACTTAGTATATGAAATGGTTGAACCTCATATGATTAAAAATGATTTAGAAAAATATTGGACCTTAAAATTGAACAATCACCATGATTTAGCTAAGTAAAGCCGTGGGTCCTAATTGGGTCCTTTGGGTCAGGATCGGGTCTTAAAAGTTGGTATCAGAGCGGAGTTGATTATAGGATTGTTTTGGGTTATGGGAAAGTCACCACACATCCAGCTGGGTCTCATGGAAGGGTCTGGTCGATTTGCTTAGCCTTAGGGATTGATTGTGGTTATTTGTTATGTCTTGTGGACTAACATGATTTGATAACATATTTTGAATCCTTAAGGGTGGAAAAAGCAAGTCTAAGTCTCGAAAGGGTAAGGAGGCAGCTGTAGCATCCAGACATGTGGGTGCAGATGGAGTTGATCTGACCGCGGTGTTGCCAATCCAAACGGATGGGGTTAACTCTGGAACTGGATTGCTTACTGCTCAGCTCAACCCAACCAAGGTTCGTGCGGATGGAACTGGACGTCAGCTGGAACAGGTGACGGAACCTGTTGATGGAGCTGGGCGGCTGGGTGAACAAGGGCTGGAGGATCAAGAGGAGTCCTCGAATGTTGGTCATCATGATGGCCAAGGGGATGGGACAGCAGGCCAAGTGAATCCGGCTGCTGAACCAACCCTGAAGGAGGTGTTGGAAGCTATGCATGCTATGGGGACTCAGATCTTGGCTCTAACTCAGACGATTATACCAGTCAGGACGGCCATTCCCATTGGGAACCATCAGGCTGGCCGTACCTCAGCAGCACAGGCAGCTGGTGGAGTGGCTCCGGTTCAAGTGGAACTGGTGGCTGAGGTGATTGAGATTGATCCCCCAGCTAGGGCAGCTAGGAAGGTGGATTACTTGAAGGTGCTGGAGCACATCACTCGTATGGGCACCAAACACTTTGCTGGAAGTGTTGGTCCTCTTGAGGCAGTTGAGTGGAGGAGCAGGCTGGCTCATAACTTCAACTCAAGCCGTTGTCCGGAGGACTACCTGAAGGACATTGCGGTTCAGTTCTTGGAGGGAGACGCCCACAACTGGTGGTTGGCTCTAGATAAGCGCACCAATGGCACCATTGAGCGCTTTGAGGATTTTGAGGTTGAGTTTAACCACAAGTACTTTCCAGCTAAGGCATGGGATCGTTTGGAGGCTAAGTTCTTGGACTTGGTCCAGGGACGCAGGTCAGTACGTGAGTATGAGGTGGAGTTCAACCGACTCAGGCTCTATGTGGATAAGGAGTTGGAGGACGAGGCAATCAAGGTCAGGCGGTTCATCAGAGGCCTTAGGGCTGAACTCCGAACCTACTGCTCAGTCCACACCTTCTCAACAGTGTCTGAGCTGGTTGAAAGGATGGCCTTGCTGGAGGTCAACCTTGCAGAGGAACATAACCAGAAGGTTAAGAGTGTGGTGGTGTCTTCTGGCCAGAGTGGTGACCGGAAAAGGAAGAGGGACCAGGCTCAGGAGGGTAAAACCTCAAGTGGTAGGCATGTGTGTCCTAAGTGTGGCAGACACCATGGAGGTGAATGCTGGAGAGCAATTGGAGCTTGCCTCCGTTGTGGTAAGATGGACCACTCAGCCCGTGATTGTCCTAGGCAGGAGCAAGGGGCCAGTGGTGATACCAGGACTTGCCACCACCGTGGAAAGAGGGGACACCTCCGTAAGGATTGTCTTAAGCTAGCAGCCGGGTCGAGCAAGGGCCGCGGAGAGGCCAGCAAGCCGGACCAGAACCGTGGTCAGACAACAGCACCTCGTATCTATGAGCTGTCCAAGGATGAGGACAAGGCTGGACCATTGCAAGCGATCACTGGTAATATGTCTGATCCTATTCTTTTCAATTCAGTAGAATTGAATGGTATGGAACCTAGGATGGTTAGAAACTTAGTTTGGGTCATATGTAGGGACCCTAAGTATTGGTGGTGTGGAAACACATGTACTTTTTGATACTGGAGCTACACATATTTTTGCGAGCCCAAAGATGCTCAGAAAGGGGTTATTCCAGTTGGAAACAGGGAATTGTCCTGGGGTAGTGAATGCGGCCGGTGGCCAAGTGATGCATTCACTAGGGGTGATTCAGGACGTCCCAGTGATGATCAACGATAGGGTCATGCCTGTGGATCTTGTGGTAGTCCACATAAAGAGTCACGAGGTGATCTTAGGTATGGATTGGCTTGGAAAGAATCGGGCCACTCTCGACTGTCACCGGGGGCGTGTGCTTTTTGAGAGTGGGTGTGGGAATCCGATCAGGTTCCAAGGTATACGTCCAATCTCTGGATGCTTGGTGGTGTCAGCTATCCAGTGTGAACGGATGCTGAGTAAGGGCTGTGAAGCTTTTCTGGCCACAATCGCCACTAAGGAGGTTGTAGGGGGTGGTGATCCAGAGGGAATACCACTAGTTGGTGAGTTCCAGGATGTGTTTAGGGCGCTGCAGGGGCATTCCCCCTTACAGGACGGCCCCATTATCCAAAAGTCCCTATAGGATGGCTCTTGCTGAGATGACCGAGCTTAAGAAGCAACTTGAGGAGTTGCTAGATAAGGGTTTCATACGACCAACTCTCGTATGTGTGTGCAGAGTGCGTGTGCAGAGTATGAACAAGTATTCTATTATAGTTTTAGAGTTTTTAGGGGAGAAGATTCAGAACTCCTTTGGGAGATGTGTTTTGGAACCCCAGTAATTTATCTATGCATTATATTCAAATTATTGTTCTTACTTTAATTATGTCTGAGTAAATATCAACTAGATTTAGGGTTTAATGATAGCGATAATGGATTAGCCCAAAAGTAGGATTGCTAAGTTAAGGTTAACATCCATCAATTGAGTTGTGCTTAATGCTTGCATTCTAGAGTAGCTAACTAGGATCTCGAAAGTAGGACATGGACGACTACAAGAGTAGGTTTTGTGTCAGAATAGACTCCATTGAACTAGGTTGTTAGGCGCATGCGAAATCTGGTCTAATTAGCTTTGGTGAACATATCAAATCTAGTTCACACTTCTTTCTGATTTCATTGTCGATCGACATCAGGCCTTAGCCAACGATCGATGGTACTTCCTTTTGCTCGCATAAGAGAGTTGGAGTTAAAAGAGTCAAAATAATTAATATTTGAGTTCTAGAATATTTACATTTCCATGCTTCCTATTCCCTATAATCCATTAAGTTTGAAACCATAGGTCTAGCACATTTACATTTGCATCTAGTTGGTTTAGTAGCATATTTCCATATTCACCTTATTAGCATATTTCCATATTGTATATACACCCTCTAATAAGGAATATTTCCTCAAATTGATTAATTGCTACCAATATATATAATTACATAGCTAAGTCTTTAGAAATAAGAAATCTATTGTGTGCTTTTGTTCTCTGTGGATTCGATCCCTAAGTACTAGACCTGATCTCTCTTGGCAAGAGTATTGTTTTGTGTTAAGATTAAAGGTTAATTTGATAGTTAATTGTTTAGGATATTTTTATCCTGGTAGAACAATAAACACACCGTGTCAAATTTATTTCAAAACATAAACAACCGTGAAAATCCAACCTTTCGACCTAAATAATTTTTTTTAGACATCTCTCAATAACATGGCGACCAAACCATAAGAGAATTAAAAAAAATCTGAAGTAATATAGAACCCAAAACCATTAACGTAAGATAAAATTATACCCAATAACAAAAAAAAAAGAACCCACTAACTTCATGAAAATCCAGTTTATGTTGACGGCTGCACATCGTCGTCATCATCATCGTCAACGCCACTGATGAGAAGCATAATCTAAAATTAAAACTTATGCAGTATAAGCTTTAATTTTGATCTCCAACGATCGACTGCTCGGATACCATGTAAAGTAGAGAATATTGATATATTATTGTGTTGTATTTGATATGAGAATACAAGAAATTTGATTTCTTATGGATCAGAGCCATGATTGAGTAGGCGTCTAAGTTTTGAGTGATTGATAATCTATTAAGTTTCCATTTTTGGTTCTTATAGGATAAAATCTAATTCCTCCTTAGTGTTTTGCTGGTCTAAGCAAGATCCTAAGTCCCGTAGGTATTGGGAAACAAAACCCTTCTAGACAGGATTGTAAGGAGTCATAGGTTTTGACCTTTACTGCCAAGAATGGAATCATTTTTAGATCTTCATCATATAAATCCCAATCCGCCTCTACTTCTTCCAGATCGGAGAAGAAAGCTATAAAAGATTCAAAAAAGATAGTAACTAGTAAAGAAACAACTATAGATGATTTCCAAGGATCAATTGATAACTGGGAGATCCCAAGAGTACATAAAGATCAAATTTACCAAATCTCGAAAATAAATTTTCTAAGAACAATTTTTTCTATTAAACTGAGGAACGTGATATTCAACTTACAAAACCTTTTGAGACGATCCATTTATTTTCTGAAAGTGCTTTACGAAGGCATAGAGAAAAGAATTTTAAATATAATCATATTGGGTTGGTTCAAGTCGGTATAAACCCACTTTCAAAAGAAGGATTAAATATTTCAATATTAGCTATTTTAAGAGACACGATTTAAAGTATTTGAAGATTCTTTGCTAAGCTCGGTTAAATCTAGTTTATGTACTGGACCAATATCATTTGATTGCTATCCAAACTTTATTGTCTCTTTAAATAACAAATATATATTAAAATCTTTAGTGTTACAAGTTAAAACACACAACTATGAAATGATTGAAGGATCAATTCCGATTGCTCTAATTTTTAGTTCATTACATATCTATGACGAGTGCTTTTCCGTCAAAAGTAAAACTTTCCAGCAAAAAGGGGGAGACCATGTTACTTCAAAGAGATCATTCGAGATCCAACTCCGTTATTCCAATATCCATCCAGTGGAAAGATATAAATCTTCCAGACGAATGGGTCCTCGAAGGAGCTGTCCAACCAAAAATCCCTACACCACAAGAATCTATAGAACCAAATACACGTTTAAAACATATTGAGCAATTTCGTGATGGAAAAGTAAAGTTGTCATTTATCAGAAATAACCAAGATAAAATTGATGAATATTTGTGTGAATATTCTTCTAATCCAGAAACTATTGATTTAGGAAGAGTCTCACAATTAGGTCATGATTTTGCTAGAGAAGAAAAAAGAATGAATTTTCGTCCCCGGTTTTCAACCTCAGATATTTCAAATTCTGTTTTAAGAAATGTTAACTTCAGTCACAAATACCAAAACCGGTTTACTCTACAGAAAATGATCTTTCACAAATGAATTTAACTCAAAATCTGAGCCAACAAGTCCAACTTTTTCAGCCATTATAGATAACATGTTAAATGAATTAAATGTTTTAGAAAAAGAATTTTCAGTTGACAAAGAGCTTTTAAGAGATGATTTTTACTCTAAAATAATAGTTAAAAGAGGCTTTGGTTCTTCAAGAACTTTTTAAAAGAAAGAAATAACATTCAGAATAAATTTTACAATTATCTACAAACATATAAGGTACAAATTTTATTTTTTAACTGGTTCGAAGATTATGCTTCTGAAAACAATATAAATTTCCCTTTTTCTAAAACATTCAATCCAATTACTAGTCGCAATAAAACTCCTGAATGGGAAACACTTGCTAATGGTAAAATTATTCGCTCCAACCATCCTCGTCCCCGAGGGATAAAACTAGATTGGTTAGGAACACCAATCAAAGCAATTCCTTTTAAGCGACCTCAAGAAGATGATAAAGCTAAAGTAAGAAATATCTTTGTTCAAAACAATTTTTTAAACACTAATCTTGGTATAATAAGCAAGCAACTTGATAGGATTTAGAAATCAATACAAAACCAACACCATATTCCAGTGGGATCTCCTTTAGAAAAGAAAAGCAAAAGTCCCATGTATATTCCAATTCAAGTGTCAAAACATACCAAAACACAAATCTAGAATTCATTCGTGTTCTCCAAAGTCAATTAAGTAAAGTTGAAATAGGAGAAAGTAGCATGCCACATATTTCTGATATTCCCGATACTCCTACTTCAAAACCCAAATAAATACCCTAGCCAACGATTCAGACATTAGTGAATGCTCTGATCAAAATCCTGTCCCAAAAATAAACCGTCTTGATTGGCAAAACCATCAAGATCGTCAATTAATCTCAGCCCCTGATCTAGGACAAATCCAACCAATAGAGCAATCTAGGTTTAACTCATCATCAGTCTATGACTGGAATATCGATGGTATATCTGAGTATAATATTTTAAGCTTCCTCCAAAAAATGACAATGGCAGCAAACGCCTATAGAACCCAAATAAGAAATGAGGATAAAACCGTAGTTGAACTCCTCATAGCTGGTTTTTCGGGACAGCTTAAAGGATGGTGGGATAATTACCTAACCAGTCAGCAACGAACAGAAATCCTCGATTCAATTAAAATGGATGAAGATAATGTGCCAATCCTAGATAATCTCGGAAATCCTCAACAAGATGTTGTTGCTACATTAGTCATAGCCATAACCTTGCATTTTATAGGAGATCCTTCCGTCCTTAGAGATAAAAATGCTGAGCTTCTTTCAAATCTTAAATGCAAAAAATTAAGTGATTTTCAATGGTACAAAAATACTTTTCTTACTAGAGTTTTACTCCGTCAGGATTCTAACCAACCTTTTTGGAAAGAAAAATTCCTAGCTGGCCTTCCTACTCTTTTAGGAGACAAAGTTAGAAACAAAATTAGAGATTCCATGGGAACCCAAATAATAGATTATGATGATTTCAATGATGGAGAGTTGATCAGTATTGTTCAAAAAGAAGGTCTTAGGATATGCCAAGAATTGAAACTCCAGAAACATCTTAAGTGGGAACTCAAAAGAACGAAAGTAGAATTATGATCTTTCTGTAAACAATTTGAAATAGACCCAATCATGATAACAAATCTTGTGTAGGAGATTGCAACAAAAATTACTACTCTAAAAATAAGCCTAGAAGACATTCTAGAAACTATAAGAGTTTTAGAAGTCGTGAAAATTCAGGGAAAAAACCCCAAAACAAATTTCCTTCAAAAGAATCCCCAACCAAAAAACCTTCTATAAAAACCTTACATGCTTCAAATGCAATAAGAAAGGTCACACTTCAAAGTTTTGTCGTTTTAATCGCAAAATCCAGGAACTAAACCTCGGAGAAGAAATTTCAAGTAAAATATATAATCTTTTACTAAATGATTCTTCCTCATCATATGACTCTGACTCATCCATGCCTTCTGAAAAAGCCCTTCAGGTTGATGAACTAAATAGTTCATCATCTAGTTCAGAGTCAAATGAAAAGAATATCTATGTCCTCACTAAAGATCAAGAATTACAACTTGAAATATTAAATTCCATTTCTGATCCAAGCTTAAAACAGAAATTTCTTGAGAAAATCATTTCCTCTTTGAATGAAAAAGATGTTAATAAAATAGATAGTTCTCCAAAATTTCATGGTCCAACTTCCTCCAAATCCTCTTATGATCTCACTACCATTCTCAACAAAAGAAAGAAAGACACCTCGAAAACAACAATACAAGATCTTAGAGTTGAAATAAAAGAAGTAAAAAATGATTTAAAAATCCTTAAAGAAAAACAAAAACAAGATTCTGAGTATTTACACTCAATTATATCTTCTATCAAAGATCATCATGATTCTAGTTCGGAAGAACAAGAAAATGATTGCTTAAACAATGAAGATGAAAATCTCAAAGAACAAATTCAATCTCTAGACATGGCCCCAAATGATTTCCTTTTTGTTCTAAGAGAAATAACTTCTCGAAAATATAAAATTAAGATTACCATTGTTTTTTCAGAAAATTACAAAATTGATACAATTGCTTTGTTCGACACTGGTGCAGACCTTAACTGCATCAAGTCTGGGCTTGTTCCAAAATGTTTTCATCTAGAAACTAAAGAAAAGTTATCTGCTGCAAATAACTCTAAACTTCGTATAACATCTAAAGCAGAAGCTTCAATATTAAAAGAAAATATTCTTATTAAAACTGCATTTGTTCTCACAGATGATATATATCAAAATGTTATTTTAGGAACACCATTTATTAATTTGATTACACCATATAAAGTTATGGATGATGAAATTTCCTTTAAAAATCAAAATATAAAATTATCTTTTAAATTTCTCGAAACACCAAAAAAGAGAAGTCTAAACATAATAAAAGCTTGTTCAATACAAGAAAACTTTATAAACTCTTTAATCCATAGTAAAACCTACCACTTAGAACATTTGAAATCAGAAGTTTTACTTCAAAAACCTTAGAAACCTTAAATTCAAAAGTAATAAAAGAAAAAAAATTAAACTTAAATAAATTATTTGAGAAAGAAATTTGTTCAGATTTACCAACTGCTTTTTGGAATCGAAAACAACATATTGTTGATTTACCTTATGATGAAAATTTTCTTGAAAAAGAAATTCCCACAAAAGCTCGTCCAATTCAAATGAACTCAGAATTAGAAAAAAATTGTAGAAAAGAAATTTCAGATCTTCTAGAAAAAGGATTAATTTCGAAATCAAGATCTCCTTGGTCTTGTGCTGCTTTTTATGTAAATAAAAACTCTGAAATTGAAAGAGGAACCCCAAGATTAGTAATTAATTACAAACCTTTAAACACTGCTTTAAAATGGATTAGATATCCAATACCAAATAAAAAAGATTTACTTCAAAGACTTTACTCTGCCCACATATTCTCAAAGTTTGATCTAAAATCAGGATTTTGGCAAATCCAGATATCTGAAAGTGATCGTTATAAAACAGCATTTACAGTCCCTTTCGGTCAGTACCAATGGAACGTAATGCCATTTGGTTTAAAAAATGCACCTTCTGAATTTCAAAGGATCATGAATGATATTTTCTCTGATTATTCAAAATTTTGCATTGTCTACATTGATGATATACTAATATTCTCACATTCTATTGATGAACATTTCAAAAATCTCAAAACATTTTATTACGTTGCGAGAAAAAACGGCCTTGTTGTTTCCAAAACAAAAATGTCCCTATTTCAAACTAAGATCAGATTTTTAGGTCACTACATATCACAAGGTATGATAACCCCTATTGAAAGATCTTTAGAATTTGCAAATAAATTTCCAGACAAAATTATTGATAAAACTCAATTACAAAGGTTCCTTGGAAGTCTCAATTACGTTTTAGATTTTTGTCCTAATATTAATAGAATAGCTAAACCCTTGCACAATCGTCTAAAGAAAAATCCAGTTCCTTGGACAAAAGAACATACTGAAATAGTTCAAAGGATTAAAAAACAGGTCTTAGAAATCCCATGTCTGCACATAGCAGATCCGGATTTAGAAAAAATCGTAGAGACAGACGCTTCTGATGTAGGATATGGGGGTATTCTTAAACAAAAGAATTTAGATGGTCGCGAAAGTATTGTGCAGTTTACGTCATCACACTGGAATGATACCCAAAAGAACTATTCTACTATCAAAAAAGAAATCTTGAGTATAGTTTTGTGTATTCAAAAATTTCAAAGTGATCTTTTAAATAAAAAATTTCTTTTAAGAATTGATTGCAAAAGTGCTAAGGATGTTTTACAAAAAGATGTGAAAAACCTTGCATCAAAACAAATTTTGCGCGATGGCAAGCGATTTTGAGTATTTTCGATTTTGAAATTGAATTTATAAAAGGAGATTCAAACTTTGTCCCAGATTTCTTGACACGAGAGTTTCTCCAAAACAGGTACAATGCCTCCGAAGAAGATGATTGACAAAGGCAAGGGAATTTCCCTGGAACCAATCTCAGAAAAACCCGAACCTACAAACACTCACCAAAAAACAGAACCCTGGATCTCAGTTATAAAAAAGAGTGCCAAAAATGAAGAAATACCAAACACACCAAAATCTCTCCAATCTCCAGAAGATATCATGAACCAAATGTTACAGTTGCAGAAAGCTTTCGAGCTTAGTTTTTCAAAGCAAGAGTCGGGAGAATCTTCCAAAAACCTTCCTTCTCAAACTATTTCAAAATATAACGAGGTCCCTTCAAAAATGATTTCAAGAGAAAACCAGACCTCAAAAATTGTTTCAAAACCTTCAAATAATTCACAAATTATTCTGAAGGAGATTTCCCAAACCACTCCATCGGAGTATTTTGAAAAACATATATATCAAAATATTATAAATATCGAAAAAGGCTTTTTGTAAGAAATGATCCGTTCTTGACAATCGAAAAATATTTTGGCAAAAACAATTTCTTTAAACCACATAATACAGATAAAACTGTGTTATTCTTTCAAACCATTTTGGAAATTACAGACTCAGTGTCCTTCAAACACTTTTATCTAAATGAAAACCACACTGATGCTGCTTATTCCACCTTCAAAATCCATAAAATCATTGCGCCATGTGATTGGGAATACGATCTTAACGACAATCTAAATTTTCCAGAAGATCTTAAAAATCTCCCTTGTTACAATGTCCCCTTTAACTATTGGGATTATTGTCAGGCATGGTACAATTCTTTTTGATCCAATCTCCTAAACACAAACACACGTGGTTGATCTTCTTTGACACCACCTGTAACTTATCCAAATCTCCCTATTGGTTCATACCATGGTGGAACTACTTTGGTTCTGTCACAGAAATATTTAAACCCAATGTCCAAAAATCATTCCAAATCTTCAAGACAAATTTCATTCCGTCTGAAGAAGAAAAGAAATTTCCCCCACTAGCCCTCTTCCACTCAAAATTTCATTTTCCTTGGGTATTTTCATGGACCCTTGAATTTACTTCTGATTCAATTCCTGTGATCCGACGAAAATTCAGAGTCAAGTGGTTGGATAAATACAAAACCATCTCCACTGACGCCAGGAAGTGGTGGGATAAATACAAGATGTGAGATTTGTTGTAATGCAAATCTCCTCATTATCCAAAACGTATCTTACGGTTACACTGTAATAAATATTTCCATGATTTCTTGACGCAATACCCGATAAAAATCCAAAACAACAAATAAGTGCTATCTCCTGTAGCCATGAAGAAATCTTGCCAATTTCTTATCACTATATATATATAGTGATAATATTAACATACTGTTAACACCAATGCTAACTTTCCTAAACACATAATGTAAATATGTTAAGAATATATTGAGATTAACTTGCTCTTCAAATCTTTTCTTTTAGTCTTCAAGGTTTCATAGGCTTCACGGGTTTCACAATCTTGGTCTATAAGATACACATCTTTCGGTCCAACATATCTCTAATACAGGCCATTATGGTTGTGTAAGCTCAATCTTTGGCCAGTTCTGAGAGCTCACATTCGGCATGTAACATGGCTCTAGTACCATGTTAGATTCGAGTTTGTTATGGGATTCCAACTTAAAACCAATTGGTGATAAGTAGATTGACCTTAACCCTTTATATATTACTTAATGTCCCATTAAATTCTTGATGTGGGATGTTTTATCCCTAATAGAAAACACATATTAAATCCATTCTTATCCTAACAATATATGATGTACGCTACATCAATTCTTTATCTTGAATAGCCTTGTCTGGGTTAACAATGAGTTGTCTGATTTGCTTGGATGGTTTTTCTAACTTATCTTGTTGAATCAGAATGTCTATTGCTTGGTGAACTTCTCCCTAAGCTCCGTACTTGTGAATCTTATTCTTGATGGATTCTTTATCTTAGAGATTTGTTCTTGCAAACTTATAGAACTTGTTTCATCTTTTTCGCATAGATCTTCTTGTGGGCTTATATCCTCATTCAGATTGAATAGACTGAAACAAATGTTAAAAGCTTGTAAAACGAAGTAAATCCATCTACAATCCCTAAAATCCCACATTTATTGAAAAAGTATAAATTTTCTTCATTACCTTTCATGGCTTTTTTTCAAATAGTTTTCATTACATAACAAAATATACAAGCTATGAACTGAAGATCATACGAAAGATAATAAAGATTAATGAGCATGGATAGTTTAACGTTAGAATTGCTTGTAAAAGATTTGATGAAAAGGGATTATGGGACTAGCCACGACCTCCCCATCCACTCTTACATCCATGATCTATCTCCACAAGAAAAAAAGAGGACGTCTTTTAAACCTTTGATAAAAATAGTTTAACCGGACGATCTCAGAGGATCATCTAAGTAAAAAAATTGAAAAATGATCTTCAATTTGCAGGGATTCATCATCCGATGAGCTACCATCTAGGTACACACTTTCATAGTGTCTTTACATCACATTAAGTAATAACTACGAACTACATTTCTACTCTTCTTTTCTAGGCGAGATGAAACCAAATATTCCAATTTCCTTAAAACAAACCTAAGTTCTTATTTTGAAAAATGTTTTTGTTAGAAACCTATATTATAATACACACCAAAAGATCCAAAGAAAAGAAAGTATGAAGGGAAATTTATGTCTAAACAATTTTTATATATATAGTGTTTGTTAAGTATTATAGATTATCTGTGGTTAGTTAAGAGAACTATAAAAGGACTAAATGTAGACAAAGGAAAATTATGTGTGTTTTTGATAACAGCTTTAGACCTTATTAATATATCAAATCCAAACTTACAAAGAAAAACACTTGGTAAAACCACTCCAATATCGTTCTCTCTGAATTTTAATTTAAACAGACTTCTGAAAAGATATATCTCAAATGAAAACATTAAGATTGATATCTCACTATATTCTTTACATTAATATGTAAAAAAATTGCATTGAAAATTAAAAAATGAATAATAATCAAGCAAGGACCTTGCATGATTTGAGAATCTTGGTGACCATGGATTAAACAATGGAGAGGCTTTTTGAACAGAGTTTCTTCTTCAGGTTTGTTTTGTTGATTCTCTTTCCAACTCTTTGCTGCTTTCAACTTCTCCAAATGCTTCCATGGCTAACTTTAAATCTATAAATTTTGAAATTAACTACACATACTTAAAAAAAAATACATATATAACTCTTAATATTTTGTTTCATTATTTAACCATATACACCCACCGATCAAGTTAATATATTATTTTCCAACTTAAATGATTTTTTTTTACAGAATGTATTAATGTGTGGAAATCTCTTGATCATTCACACAAGTAAATATCATAGAAACAATCGATATTATTAAAACTAAAATACCTTTTCGTACTGTTTGGAAACATGGATAACACTATGATTAAGAATTGTTTGGACACAGGGATCACAGTACAAAAAGATACTTCTTTTTATTTACAAATTTAGCCTTTGTATTTACAATAAATTAAGTACTTCACTTTTGTATATCTTTTTTTATTTACAGATTTTGGCACTGCATTTAAAATCTATATTATTAAAACTGAAGTACATTTTGGTACTGTTTGGAAACATGGATAACACTATAACTGAGAATTGTTTGGACACAGGGATAGCAGTATAAAAAAAGATACTTCTTTTTATTTATAAATTTAGCATTTGCAATTATGATAAATCAAATACTTCATTTTTGTATATCTTTTTTTTATTTACAAATATTGACATTGCATTTAAAATAAATTTAAATTAAATAATTATAATTATAAAGTTTATCTAACTAAATCGATATTCATATATTGACCATTAATTTTTTTAGCATGTTGTTTCATTGTAAAATAAAATTAATAAAAAAACAACATGTTAATATATAGATAGTACAATTACATCAAATTACATCAATTTATAAATTTTTAATATAAAATTATGTATAAATAAAAAACTATTATCAAATATTTATATTATAATATAATATATTATACTCTATATGTAAATTTCAAATATAATAATTATACATGAGATTTTTTTATAAAACTAGCGATTTGTGAGTTTACGTTCAACAAAGTTAAAACAAACATCTGCGCGGGAGCACATATCAAATTCTAGTTATTCATTAAAAAGAAAAAAAAAAGAAAAAGAAGATCAAAAAACCGTGCCTTGAAACGGTCGAGATGAAGTTGGCCTCTAACATGTTCTTACTCGTCTTGAATTCATGTAGCTGCAAAAATTAATTAACCAAGATTAGACCAAAATCGATTTATGATGTAAACATAAATTTAAATGGTTGCAAGAGAAACACTTTTTTTCTTACCCAACTCGGTGTACTATTCGGTGACCTCTCCCAACCGATATGCCGACACATGTTGAATATCTGTAGGGTATCCAATTTGCATATCATCCTCCTCATCTACATCGATCCATTTTGTAATCAGTAATGTTACATTTAGTTTAACTAAACAAGATAGTTTCAATCTATTTACCGAAATCGTCGGAGAAACACTTGAAGCTCTTTCTGATAAAGCCCTCTGAATCTTGTAGACATGCTTAAATTAAAGTGGGCAAAAGTGAGAGATTGAATCCCGAGAATGATCTAAACAGAAATGAATGAAGATGAATAGGAAGATGAAGAAGAAGAAACGAGACAAAATGCTCTTTCGTTGGGAGACTGCAATAATATTCAAGAAAATTAAAACACGGGAGGAGTCATGAAAGAGTAGTGGGGGTAGTATTAAATAACATAGCAAGAATTACATCTTGATCAATGATTGGAGGATCAAAATTTCCGTATATTAACAGAAAACAGAAAATTTAATGTAATATTACTATCCGATAAGGACAAGACGAATAATGTCTTTGTTCAAGATGTTAAGTAATATTTTTAGAAGGTTTACAAAAATCAACGAGTTTTAGTTCAACTTAGTGGTGGCCATAATACCCTCATAATTTTAAGTATTTTTGATTTTTTTATATATTACGGATCTATGATTTTTCAATTTGCTTTGTTTCAGAGAAATACATATATCTGTTTTTTTTTGGATATTTACGAGTATTTATGGATATTTACGGATATCTCATCTACTTTGTTAAATACAAATAAATTTAGAAAAATTATACAAATTTGTTTTCAAAAATTTACTTTTACATATTATAAAATGAAAAATAAAATTTAGTGAAACAATATGTTCCATAAATTTATAAAATTAATCAAAATTTATTATAAAACACACAAAATGTTTTTTTTTTTTAAAATCCTTTTTATAAAGATTTTACAAGCAAATTTTATAGCATTATACTTATAAAAAAAATATTTATTTGTAGATATCATCTATTCTATATAATGTCAATCGAATCGGATATTCGGGCCTCTAAATTTTTTAGTATTTGTGATTTTCTTTGTTTCTAATGATAATAACTTTTAGTTTTTCCTTTGCTTTCGACGACTTACTGATATCCCGGATTTTACGGATCGAGTTGAAATGAATAACAAATCAAATCAAATTTAAAGGATAAAGTGTCGAGCCTTAGTTCAACTACTCATTCCACCGCAATAAACTATTTTTCCACGCCACTCAAATACATAATTTTAAAGACACCGAGCTTAGGGTCGGAGAAAATTGTTGAGGTACTGTTCTCTGGCTAAGCAACTCTTACGAATGAACATTGGAAATAGTCGGACATTGAGGTTTTGGACAGGCATATGCGTTTCCTAAAGGTCGTTTAATAAAGCTTACTGGGGATTGCAAGGAATTCAAGGATCCATGATATTTTTATTAATGGGAAATGGCGGATTCGAGTCTGTCGGGACCAAAAGATAGCGAGGATGGTGCAGGAGATTCATTGTTTCCCTCTAACACTATCTGAACATGTAATAGATGGAGCTATGTGGAAGTCTCGGCCGGATGCCTAGGGTGGACAGCGTTTATATCCACTGAAACTTGGCAGCAGATAAGGAGTCGCAAGGACAAGGTACAATGGAGTAAACTCATCTGGTTTCTTCAAGGTATTCTTTGATACGCTTTCATCACATGGTTGGCATTCCCGAGAATGACTGTCTACATATATGCTCAAATTACTCTTAGATCTATTCTCCTCAAATAAGAACTTCGTAGCAGTACTTAGGGATCGAATCCACATTGAATTATTGTTTCACACATCAGATTAAGCTAGGTAAAAAATTTGAAAAACAATAAACAAAAACAATGAGTAAATGAAACAGTTGTAACTGATATGAAAAAGCGCTAGACTTAGGGAAATAAGTCAACAGATTCAAAACTGCAATCAATGGGTCCTAAGGGTTTTAATAAAATGATTACAGAACTCGAATTCAATTGTATGCTATCCAACTCTCGTTGCGATAAACAATCAGATGCCTAAATCTAATAAAACAATAAATTTCTTTGCGTACTCGATGAATCAAACAAGCAATAATAACCCAATTTGATATGTTCCATTAAATCCCTAAACCAACTCTCGATGCGAATATGTATTTAGCTCATCAAGATTTTTTATGGTATTGATTACACTCTCGTGTCTCACAATTATCTTATGATCTAAAACTCAGGTTGTGAATCCCGATCTAGGTTTAAAAGCAATCAAGATGAAGAACTCAATAGATGACCTTAGCAATTTTACCCGATTAAAAATTTGACATGAAGCTCTAAAAATCCTTAATTTTAACAGATGGATCTACTCAGATATGGAAGCATAAATACAAAACATAGTCTGAATAGAAATCATATATAAACTAAATAACAAAACCAAAGGAGGTTCAAGAAGACTCTCAGGAGTTAACTCTTCTCTACAATTTAAAACAAAACATAGAGAAAGCGTAGCCGTCAACAATGACTTTACAAATGGATAATGTAGCTTAGAACACGTTCTGAACTCTTTTGTAAAAACTACAAGAAAACATAAGCTTTACGAAAACAAATATCATTGTTAAGACATCGTAAATGGAGGGTTACCACGAACTAGCTATGATATCGTAATTGTCCTAAAACGCTCGATGTAACTGAAAAATCACCGTAAAATAGTCGTAAATTTTACGACGAATAATTTTCGTCGTAAAGTAGAAGTTACATATTTTGTCGTAGAGTCATCCTTAACCAGCGAGGATGGTCTCGTCGTAAAACACTCGTAAAGTTTCGTTGTAAAAAGACGTAAACTTTCAAAGTTAAATAGTTGTTCAATGGATGTAAATTTTACGATGAGTTAACAAGTATGAAGATGTTAGCTCCTTGTAAAATTTTACGTGTATTTTACATCTACTTTCTCGTAAACCATAGTAAACTGTAACATCAAAATTAACATCGACGTAGACGTAAAATCGACGTCAAGTATACGAGGAATTTACATTCATATTTTAGTAATATTTATTTATTATGATTTTCAAAAATATAAATATAAATAAATTCAAAGAATTGAAATAAAATATAGAAATTGTAGAAATAAAAGTTTCATAAATAAAAATATTTAAATTTATTATACATTAAATTTTTGGGAAGGATGTGGTCTTCATTCTGGAAGAAATCCCTGACGCTGGTACGCTCTAAGTCTGTCGCCTCCGGTTTTTCAGTTTGGACCGGTGGATGTGGAATCTTGAGTTTCTCCCGTATAACCCGCAACATATTCTACATATGCGGGGTTTTGTCCACCATCATGTCTAGAAGGCCTTCGAGGGACGCCAGTTGAGCAGGCGTTGAATCCAAATCAGCCCACAGCCGAGAAGTCTCGTCATCCCGTCTGTGGGCATAGGACGATGTTGTCCATGGGACATCGTTAACAGAAGCTATGCTGACCGTCCGTTCCATTTTTCTTAGGGACAACCTTTGATAAAAATATTAATTAAAATAAAATAATATTATTTTAAAAGTATTAATAATGAAAATGAAAGAATGAAATTTTGTACCTCCTCGAAAATGTTGTCCAAATCTATTGTGGACAACTCGACGGGACTCCATCAGGAGACTGCTGCGTAATCTGAGTCTGGCGTTAAGCAATCCGAGCAGTCACATCCCTATGTATCTTTTCAGATCGGGGAGCCGCAAAAAACACCACTTCTCAAATGTGTTTTCCGAAAAGAAATCAGAAAGCGATGGCAATATTCCATTTTTCTTTTTGGTCTGAAAATATAAAATATAACAATTATTTACCATCTATAGACGTCGATTGCGGTGTTTGGTCGGTTGTGTGGACCATCGGTAAATTTCCGTCCGCATCCCTCATCATACGAGAACTAGAGCACTGTGCGCACATCCACATAGAATGGGGGTTGTTCCAATATCTAATGAGACTATCCCACACGTCTTTTGTGAGACCGGAGGGTATATAGCCTCTAAGCTCGTAAAGGGCCTTCCAGTCTGAGATGGTGTTGCAGAGGCGCTTCTTCGCCTTTCTTTGAATTTATCCTTCACCCTCTTGTTGATCCCAATGGTCCAATTCTACTTTGCTGAAAATTAATTGACAAAAAGACAATATTAATTAAATATTTTAAAAATTAAAAATAAATGACTAACAGCAAAACATTTGAACCATGTATTCCTAATGTGCTCCGGGGTTAGCATTCAATTAGGATGCACTTGTGTGAAATATCCCTTTATCATGTCAGAAACAATCGGTATGATACGGTTGTCGGTCCCAAACCTGAAAATAATAATAACACTAATAACATAACCAAATTAGAAATTATATAATTTTAATATTTAAATCATAACAAAATACGTACAGTAAGTCCCCAGTGGTAGATCGGGGTCTAAGATGTCTAAACCTTCTCGTCCCGGTTGTGAGAGAAGGTTCTCCATGGTGCAACGAACATAAGGTGCACAGCCGAGCAACTTAACAAAATCTGGATGTACTTCCGCTGTAGGGGCAGAGGAGCATCCACCTTCTGAAAGCCGCCAGAGGAGCTGGCGGGGCACAAAGGGAGGAATCGGCTCACGTGGGAGGTGGATGAATGGCTGTGATGACTAAGATTCGGGAACCAAAATCCTGAGCCATAAGATGGACCCGATGAAGAAGTACCACATGCAGGATCTCCTATGCCGAATGTCTGACTGTAATGAGGACAGTTGGCTTCTAAGAACTATCTAACTAAAAATAAAGGTGGGAATTATCACTACCTTTATAAATTACAAAGGACTAATAATCTAACCACAATCTAAACTTTATAAATTTATGATTTAAGTTCCAACCCTAATCTAACCCTAAACTAACAACCTAATAAAACCCAAAACTACCTAAAAATTACCTTTTTTATGAGAGAGATGAGGTTGAGAGGAAGACGCGACGAGTGTGGGAGTGAATGGGTATATGTTATATATATAGAAAAACAGGTTCGTCGTAAATTGTTTGTAACTTTAGGATGAATTAAAGGATCCCACCTTTTTTATAAGGGAGTCAGGGGATCCCGCGTTTTCATAAAATGAGTGCTTTATGACGAATCCTATTACGATGACATAGCAAGATATTGTGTTTTCAACATTAAAATAAATTTATGACGAATTAAAGAGATCCCGTGTTTTCCTAATATGAGTGCTTTACGACGAATCCCTTGTCCCTAAACATTAAACCCTTAAAAACAAACCATATACTTCATCTCTTTTCCCTTTCACTTCTAAACTTCTACACACACAAGAGTTGATCTTCCGTTTATTCAGCTATCCGTGGATATACCTGACATCCATTCTTGCACTGAGTAATAAATAAGCTACAAAGTCACAAAATGCTTATATATATATGTAAGAATAGATTGACTCATATTTGTACATTTAATTACCTTTCAAATGAACTCATCATAGGATCCTCACAATTGAGTAGAGTATAAGTGTGGACACTATGACAATCTTCTTGAATGGACCACCAAACCTCTTTCATTTTCCACCCATAATACCAATATGGAAAAGATGTTTGGAACACCATCTACTGCATATGTTGCTTTCAACAACACCATCATCATATCTTTGTGGAGCTCGTTTGGATACGTACTTTTGGTCCAAAGTAGTAAGATGTAAAGTGCAATGATTCTTCCGTCAAACTTCCAACAACAATGGAACCTTCCACCTTCGCAAGATTTTTTGCTTTTCTTTTCAAATGCTTCATAGACCGCTCGTATTGATAAATCCATTGATGTTGAAAAGGTCAACAAATAATGTATTGTATGAAAGTGGATAACAAGATGTTCTATGACATCAAAAACTGGAAGAATTATCTTCTCCAAGTTGCCACAAAGATCGGAATGTTGTCATGAACTTGTTCCGACAACATCTTCATTTAACGTACGTAGATTCCTGGAAATGCTCCAATAGCTTGTTTTATGAAAAAATAAACACATTCAAGTTAATATATATATATATATATAAAGTTGTTATAATAAATTGGTTCTTATTGCAATATCTTTTTACCAGCAATTGCTTCATGTGTATTCGTTGGAGAAAGCTCAACCAATTAAAATGGAAGTAGTTGTTGCTTAAACGAATGGAAATCATGACTCTTCATGCCTTTGAACTTTTGACCTCGTTCAGCACATCTAGAGAGATTTGAACGTACCCATCGGGAAACTGCACTTCTGATGACACCCTAGTTGAACAACGACGTCTTCGCTTCTAATGAAAATCTGAATATAGGAACTACAAGTTTTACTTTTGGATATGCAACTCACTTCTTGAGAAAATTTCATGTAAGTCCAACCTTGAATTTCTGGCTGTCTTTTGTTTTCCTTAGGATGTTCAATATTGTGTTCACGATGTTGTCAAAAAATATTTCTCTATATGCCATCACTTTAAGGTTGTGGCGGCAAAAGAAGGTTCTTCCAGAATGGTAGCTCTCAAATATACTCTTCTTATGCCAATTATACTGAACACCATAAAATTCAGGCATATTTTCAGGAACATGGTTGTTGCCCTCACAATGAGCAGTTTTTTCAACACACAATAGTAATGCAATTTTCTCTTTGATTTGTTCTTTATTTAAGTATGGAGGAGGTGTATCATGTACAACTCTTTTGTGCATGAACAATGTTTTGTTTCTTCCGTACGTGATATCCACTCAAATCACCCCATGGGCAACGTTAAATAAGAGGTTCAGTTGTAGTATTAGAGATCAAATCTATAGGGAGCGTGGGCGCACAATAGAATTATAGATATAACGAATAAGCTAGACAATTAAATTAATAACCAGTAAATAAGTAAGCAGTTGAGTGATTTGGTTGTAAATAATATGAAAAATAACTAGATCTAGGGTTTCAGGTAATCAAGATTATAGAGATATAGAAGCTAAAGGTGTGTATGTCTGATATTCTAGAATTCAAATTCTTTTGTATATATCCATCTGTTGCATGCGAGTCTAATAATTATCTAAGTCCAATGTTCCATCTTTCGCTTGTAAACACGACTGAGCATCGATCGATGGTTGAAGTTAAGCATAGATCGATGGGTTAAGTTGAGCGACGATCAACGGCTACCTTAAATGGGGTTTATTGTCCTATCTGATTTGTTCACTAAATTCCTAGATCACCTATCGCACGGTATCTTAGCAACCTAACTCAAAAGAATCAATTCAGGTGAAAAACCTACTGTTGTAGTTGTCTAGAATCCTAAAATTTACAAGCATTAATAAAATTTAATTAATTGATATCTTTATCACCTTAGCAATTCTATAGTTTCGATTAATCTTCATAAACCTAATTAACCCTAAATTTCACAAAGAGAACTACTCAGACATGAATCAAGCCAAAGCATGATAATAAATAAAAAGCATAAAATTAAAAAATTAAGGAATAAGAAACAAGGGAGTTCCAAAACAAATCCCCGAAGGAGTCTTGAATATTTTTCTCCAATCTAACTAAAAACTTCTAAGTATGGAATAGGTTATGAAAAGTGGTATGTTGCCCAAACAATGGCAAAATACTTAACTATTGGGTATAAAGCCGTCCAAATATAGTCTTGCACTTATGTGAAACTTATGTGCTTTCATTCGGTCACCAACAAGTCAGCCCGTCTCACGCTTCGTTGTCGATCGATGACAAGAAAGTGTTGTCGATCGATGACAAGAAAGTGTTGCTGATCGACACTCTTCCTAAATCTCAACTCTGGGTTCTGATTCTTTAGCAGCTATGAGTTTCTTCATCATAAAGCCCCGAAATACTTCCTATTCTCCAGATTGCTCCAAAACATACCTGGACCTGAAAAGACTCTAAAATAGACTTCAAACACATATAATAAATCCTAAAAATCACATATACTATGGATGGAAACGGGTAAAATCAATAGTATATCAACTCCCCCAGACTTAATCCTTTTGCTTGTCCTCAAGCAAAGAATATCACAATCTTAAAAAATTTTGAAAATGCAGGGACTCACAAATATTTAACTTACTACTATCACCAATACTATGTTGCAAGCCACGTCAAATAAATGCTAACCTCAGAGATACTTCATTTACATATCCTATCTTAGAAACAAAATCCATTCTACGAGCAACTTAAGCTAATACTGTCTGATTTGCCTCTCTACTAACCTCATCTCTTACATATTAAAAAGGTGCAGTCTTTACCTTTAGAATATCGATCAAAAGACACCATGGACTCTTACTCCAAGAAAGTATTTGAACATGCAGGCATTCTTCTCCTATCCCTTTCTTCCCTCTTCTCTCTTCTCTGAATCTTTTTCATTGATTCAATTACGATGATACAATCGTCTTATTCATCTCTTTTCTTTTATCCTTTTAGCAAAGTGTAGGCTAATAGTGGAGTCATCGGGTAATGTACTTACACCTCACTTCCACAATGTATGCATCATTCCTTTGAATTAGGACAATGGGGTCATCACTAATGTACCTGCCTCTCTGCATCTCAGGAAATCATCTCAATTTTTTTCTTTCTAGATGCCGAAGAGAGTTAGAGAAGGGAACCAGAAACACACAGAATTATACCTTCCATACTTGCAGGACGAAATTAACAAGGAAAACCGGTATACCTGCTCGTTGATGGTTAGTGTCGATCGGCACAATTAAGTGACGATCAATCGATGCTCTGGTTGGTCTGTCGATAGATTGTGATCAAGTGATGGTTGATGCTCTGTGGCAGACTCGTCTTTTCTCTGTTTTTTTACCTGAAATAAAACAAACACAAAAAATCAGTAAAATTTAAAATAAAATATTTAAATTTACTAAATGAGTTACCTCCCATCAAGCGTTTGTTTATAGTCTATAGCTTGACCATTTGGATGCTTTGGAATAGTAAGGAGGTAACTGAACACTTTTGGAAAACAAATATCCACATCTTCTCTGCTCATGCTCTAACCATGTGCCTACAAAGCTTTGATGGCTTCTTCTCCTTTGGTTTTGTGCTTTTGTTGTCTCTGGATAATCTCATGTGTGTAATTCACTTTCAGCTATAGCTCCTCCATACATCTGTTGATCCATCCAATGATATTGTGTAGAGGGTAGTATATTGTGTCAATCTTCTTGTAGAACTCATCAAACATTTTCTCTTGAGCTCTGTAGATGTCAGGTGTCATCTCTTCAATTTTCTCTCTTTTTAGATCTCAGGTGATGGCCAGATTGGGTGTTCCGACTTAAGACATCCCTCATACTATGGGTAGACTGATGTAAAACTTTCATGTGCCATGAGTCATCTGTAGAATGCTGTTATGTCTTCTTTGGAAACATTGATGAATCCTTCCAGCTTTAGCATGTGCGCGACCCAACAGATCTCTGATAAATCCAAATTTCATCTAGTGAAAGGACACTTTATGGTCATCTAAACCTTTTGGATCTGGGATGGGTGGCTAATGGGGCAGTGTAGAATCCGTTCGAACTGTGGGAATTCTGGTTGTCCCAACGATGGCAGGTTGTTGGTTATTAATCGATGCCTCATACTTTTTCCTCGTGCTCTTCTACATCGACTTTTTCCTTAGGTGGAATAATTACTTCAATCAAAAAGATCTATAGATAATGCTGGTACTGCAGGACCGTCGATCGAATGCCGCAGGTTGAATCTCGATCGATGCCGCAGGTTGGATGTCGATCGATGCTTCTCCGTCAGTGATCTGCTCCAGAATCATAGTAACAAACGGCTACAAGTCATGTATCATCTCATATCTTAATGTATGGCGTGTTTCCCTTGACAACTCTCACTGGATAATAGAAATCGCGTCTCGCTGATAAGTAAAGATATAACATCTTTGTCTTCATGTCGCAAACAACTCATACAATAGCCACGAAGGCTCTCCCAAGTAACAAAGAAGAATTCTAGTCTATCTGAATATCCATAATGTGAAAATCCATTGGAACTAAGGGAATTGCCGTTATGTGCCTGAAGGGTTTCTGACAATCCCCTCCTAAGTTTACCTTAAAGCAATCCACAAAAGGTGAATGAATCGCTTGAAGGTTCTATCTTTAGATTTAGCTGCTCAACCATAGACCTTGGCATGATGCTGACTGAAGAACATGTGTCGCAGAGGGCATTTGAGTAGTTGTAACCCTCCAATCATGCAGGGTACCATGAACTTCAAGGATCACTCTTCTTCTTCAATGTAATCCTCTGCTTCAGCTTCTCTTTGATCTGATGGAACATACACTCAATATCTTCTACAGTCTTTTTGCTTTTTCTGGAAAACATCGATAGTAATGTGGATCCAAATAAGAATCATCGAATGGCATGTTCACTGGGATCCTTATCATCATCGTGGTGAAAACTATCCATCTCTTTCTCATTAGCTTCTCTTCTTAGATTCTTATAAAGTTTGTTCTTATTCTCTTAGAAACTAGTTCTTATGTAGCCTCGTTAGTGATCATAGGATCTGATGCATCTTCATGTTGCTGATTAGTGTCTCCTCCTGGTGCTGGTGATGTCTTAGACACATGTCTTGTAGTATTCTGATGCTCCACGTCAATACTTGGCAATCGCACTTGGTAGATTATTAGTTATTGTCGATCTCCGTACATGTGTGAGTATCGAATTGATGTTGAGCGTTTCACAAGATGCTATGGACTCCGCTTGGACTATCAATTTATGCTCGATGTCTTGTATCGATATTTGTTCCTTATAAGATGTGAACTAATGGGCGGTTGCCGGGGTGTCGAACGAACCAGTGAGAACCGCCAGCAAGGACATGGAACTTTCGACTTGAAAGTCCCATGCTTGCAGTTTCTCCTCCTTCACCACTTTCCAGAAATCATTACCTATCAAAGAATTAACGTGGTGTCTCTATCCAGTCTCTCCTTTTTCTTCAGTGATTCCTGTCTCCTAACAGCCTCGCTTATCTGAACCACTTCTTCACATGGGTGCTGAGAGTCGAATTTTTTTCAGGTTGGTGTATACATCATCTATCTTCTCATTAAAATAATTCTCAACTCTGCTGACTCTCAAGAACCTGATCAATCATATCCTCCAATCTACTTTCTTGAGTTGCTGGTGGAGGGGTTCTGGTAAGAGGAAGCTCCAACGTACATTTTGTTGTTGTTGTTGTAAGGTCCCTGGTTCTCTGACCTCTGGTTGTAACTACTCCTGCTGACCAGTTCCATAAGAGTTCATATTGCCCTCCTTGATTCTCATACTCTAAAATCAGTGCCACTAATGTAGTTCAGCATCCTCACTCATAGCCCTCGTTATTGGCGAAATCAACAGCCTCTACATCTTCTGCAAAACTCACCCACTTCTTGAGAAGCTTTATGAACACTGTCTAGCTTGGCTTGAACGTCATTCATTTCTCCCTTTTCAAGTAAGTATAATAACTGATATTCTCTCTTCCATGTCAGTGTTCTTGGTGATATTTCTAGATTCCAAGTTCTCAAATAAAGTCTCACATCTTCTTCTAATTCCTAGTAGTGAAATTACGATTCCTAGCCATGTCTAGAGCCTACTCTGTAGACTACAACAATTGCTCCTAAGAAGGTACTAAAAGCAGTTGTACCTCGTGATTCCATGCTGTGGACAATCTCTCTGATCAGTATTGAATCTGATGCCATGAGCTCTGAATGATTCTACAGGTGCTTGTGATAGATGTAGAGCATTTTGCTTCTCAGTCGTTCAGATTGCGTATCATCAAGAGAAAAGTTACGCAAGAAGAAAGACGTTTTGGACGCCATCTGCCAAGATGTAAGAGATCCGTGTGGTACTGCTTAAGCCAGATATGAGAAGCTATCTCAACAGTGAGTATGTTGAAGTGTTTACATAAAAGCATACTCTCATGGACTCCATGATTTGACTGACATAAACTAATTCCTCAAACCACTCCAAGATGTCAATCGTATGCCGTCCATTAGTGGTTGGCTTTGAATGGAAAGGTATCTTTGCCACATAGCAGTAAAGTTGTGCGGCTCAGCCTCGAAATCGTTCCCTGTCTGTAAAGTAGAAGGATGAATAGCTGATCTATTGGCATCTTATTGATCTATGCGAGACGGTTGTATTCACCAATTGTCTGGTTCGGGTAGTAGAAGCTGCTTCTGGTTCATGGATTACCGCCCATTGACCGATCACGTTTCTGACCTGTTGTATCTACGCAGATGACCATGTTGGTCATGCAGGTCGTCCGCTCACATATTCGTTAGATATAAGAGTTGCCAACCGGATGTTGCTTGGTTGTAGATTAGTGATGTTTATCAAGTGTGATGTTGTTATTGCTGTATATGCGCACTCGCTCACACAGTAATGATCGATCCGACGAAGATTGGTTAGATGTCAACCGATGATGTGCTATTCTCTCTTTGTGGATTGCACATCTCTACACGGAAGAACAGAGGTCTGAGAATATAGGTGCATTTTCCTCAGCGCGCTGTGTTGCCCCTTGTTACCTGTCTGTTACGATCAATTGAGTGGCGATGAACCTGAAAGACAAATAAAAATTGTTGCAGATAAGCTCTTCGTTTAAAAATAGTAAAATAATACGAAAGAGAAAAAGAACCTGGCTGTTAACGAAAAGAACAGTGTGAATCCATAGCCTTGTTTAGATAAGAAATAATTGAGGCTGGGAGAATCACAATTCTCTCACCCGGAAGCAGAATGACCTGGGCGGGACCTGAGAAGATATCATCCTACGTGATATATTCATCTGCATATGTTATATCGCTGATGAGGCTAAATCGTTACTCTCTCTCGAAATAAGAGGTTCAGCTGTGATACGTGACGTAGTGATCGGCGAAATCCATAGAGAGTCGTGGCACACCAATAGACTTATAGATATAACGATTAAGCTAAGCAAGTAATTAATAAGCTGTAAATAACTAACCAGCTGATTGATTAGGCTTGTAAAAACAATAATGAGAAAATAACGAGATCCAACGGTTTTCAATAATCCGAGATTATAGAGATAATAACGCTAAATGTTGTGTGTGATAGTTGTGTGTGTGGGAGGATGAGAAACTGCAAGCATGGACTTCAAAGTTCGAAAAGTTCCAGTCCTTTGCCGGTTCTCACTGGTGTTTGCTGTGTGTCGGCTACACCACTAGTCAACCCTATACTCTACTAAAAGCTTCTTTTCAGCTAGTATAGATCTTATACTCACACGAGGACCACAGTCGACATAATCGAATTAGCGCAGAGAGATCACTAATATCAAGCAAAAATTTTTAGTCATTAGAGTCCAAGCAGTAGCGAAGTTCGCAGCTTTCACTTGCTAAACACTAACCATGATAGCAGTGCTTCCCAGCGGCAAAATAGCGTTCTGAAACAGCTGCAAACGGATACTCATCAGCGATAGTCTGAACGACGAGACTACCGACAATACTAAGATGTAGTCGTCTCCCAGGATATTCTGTTTTATTTTATCAGTCCTATACCGAAGTTCTTGTTGACGTGGATTCAACTAACACCTTATCCACGAGTAAGATACCACAAACATGGTATGTGCTGCGCTCTATAGACAATCTCTATACCCAGCACCAGAACGCGAGGAGACACTAATCCAGCAACTAGATGCATGACAAAATTGCGACATCAGTTATCAGACGAAGAACCCCTATATGTAGTCACTAACTGTAAGTTCGTATCATAAGACAATACCTTAATAACTTTACAGAGATGTACACATATGATTAGAGACCAAACTTTTATAGAATACAAGCAAATTAGCTAAGAAAGTATAAATAGCAAAAATTTAGTTGAATGAAGTAGAAGTAGTATTCTTTATCAATGCGACTAAGCTATACCTACCCACCCTGTGGCTAAGATCTCTGTTATGCATTAACCACTTAGTGAAGCCATATCAACATAACCAAAAGACACTAGGTTCATCACACCACGATGATCTTTATTGATCATTCGACTATCAATGCAAACACATCGAATTAGATAAAATCCCCAGGAGAATAAGAGAGAAAAACAAAAAGAAAGGCCAAATAAAAGAACAATGTTAAGAGAAGTAAGAAACATTAATGTGAGATGGCTCTACTCAATCCATACAGAAAAACACACAGAGACCGAGAGCTGATAAGAAGTATCGACATTGAGATAATTGTTCTCCAAATACTAACACATGTGAGAGAACTATGCTATAGCGAAGAGCAGATATAGAATTATATTTCCTGTTATGAAAGAGAGTGTATTGTTCCCAAACAAATAAGCGAATTCCAATTATCTTTAAAATACTAGGTACCCTGGGCTATAATCTTATAGAGTCAGTTACGCAAACCCTACTCAAAAGGATGACCACCTCCTGCCTGCACCACAAGTACTTGTGTCTTTCAAATGTCGTGGAAATTTCAGCATGGCAATGCTCTCCCCAAAGTGCGGTCACCAACAAATTTGATGCCCGCATCTCCTCACGACTCCTCGTCCGAGAGTCTAAATCCTAAGACAAGTAGATCAGACCAGCGCTGTCAATGCTAGATGGACCTCTTCCGTTAAATAATCTAATCTCACACGCTACCTGTGACTTGACTTCCTATATGCTATAAACCTTCAGTGATCACCAGCTACGATTTCTTTCATCATTAAAGGCCCAAACTAACTCATAATCTCACTATTCGCTCCAAAAAGAACGAGTGCAATAATTGTACCGTAACCTATCAAGAACAGAACATTACACCGCAATATCCCACTAGTATCCCAAATGGGACCATTATTCCCAAACAATCTATGCGATATTCAGATAGACTAGAAATTAACTATACTCTTAGAACATATCGGGAGACGACCTTATACCTGTATTGGGGACAAGTCAATTAGTACGTATGAGTTGTTTAATAGACTGACATGCCGACATAAGAATGTGTTATATCTTTTTACTTATATTCATATCACAGCGGAGACCATATTCTATTATTCTACCCATGAGAGTTAGGTCGAATGACAACACCCATTATAACCCATTTAAAGATATGACATGAACTAATAACTAGATAAGCCTAGTATCCGTGACTATGATCTCTGCGTGAGCAGCAGTATTTTCATCGCAACTGATGCCGTTCAGAGCGTTAAAATGCAATGGGGCTACTACAAGACAATCGATTTGGACATCACATCCAATCACTCAACCCTTCTGGCAATGCTCGGAAAAGTCGTCACAGTACTATGATTCAAAACCATTCGTCCAGTAAGCAGTAAGTCACTAAGTCCAAGATAGGTCTAATTGTTCACACCATAATCAGATCATCGGTGTGTCCTTGTCAATACCAGTATTATCACCGTGATAGGATTCTTTTCGTGCTCACCAAAGTGAAACCTAATCAATTGTCCTCATCTCCAAAGCCATATAAGCTAAACGACTGTAGAAAGCACGAGGCAAAAGTCATGAAAGGCATCGATTAATAACACCAACAACCTGCCATCGCTTGGCACAACCAGACGGAACAACAAATGAGAAGAGAAAATTCCCACAGTTTCCGAACGATTCTTACACTGCCCCATTAGCCACCCATCCCCAAATCCAAAAAGGTTTAGTGACCATAAAGTGTCCTTTCCAACTAGATGAATTTGATTTATCAGAGATCTGTGGGGTCCGCACTATTTGCTAAAGTCTCTTGGAATATCCAAAGAGGATTCTTCATTCAATGTTCCAAAGAAGACATAAACAACATTTCCTTATGCAGATGACTCATGCACATGAAAGTTTAACATCAGTCTAACCAAGTAGAGGATGTTCTTAAATGTCGGAACAGCGCCAAATGCTGGCCAATTACATACCTAGATTCTTATAAATGTAAGAAATTGCTCTTTATTATCGAGAAAAATTGAAGAACGGAGATTGACACCTACATCTACGAGCTCAAGAGAACCAATGTTTTGGATGAGTTCTACCAGAAGGAGTTGATCACTTAAAAAATGATATACGTCCTCACATTCTAACAACTAGAAATCATATCCGATTCGCTCCGTTTTATATTGGGGATCAACAGAATGTATGAGGAAGAGCTATAGCACTGAGAACGTGAATTACACCACATGAAGGATTAGTCCCAAGACAACAAAAGCACCAAAACAAAGGAGAAAAAGCCATCAAAAGCTTTAGTTAGGCATCGGTAGAGCATGGACAAAAAGAGATACAGAGGAGATTGATATTTGTTTATAGTTCACTTAATTGTCCCATAAAGATATATTCAGTTACGTCCTTACTATTCCAAAGCATCAAATGTCAAAGCCAGTAGACCTCTATATAAACAACTGATTGTCGCAGTAACCTCATTTTAAGTTAAATTTAAAATTTTTATTTTAAACTTTTACTGTATTTTTGTGTTTTTTTTATTCAGGGTAAAAAAAACAGAGAAAGACGAGTCTGCACAGTAGCATCAACCCCTATTCCACTTGATCACAAGCGCTATCGACAAGACCAACCCAGATAGGTACACGCACAGAACTCGTGTATTTGTTTATCGTCACTTACTGATTGATCACGAATCTACACTCACACATACATAAGGTCAAACAAGCAGATTTTGTATACCGGGTTTTCCTTAAGAAAGTTAATTACGTACCTGCAAGTATGGCAGTATAATTCTGTGTGTTTTCGGTGTCACCTTCTCTAACTTTCTCTTCGCATCTAGAAAGAAAAAAAATTGAGATGATTTCCTAGATGCAGAGAGGCAGTACATTAGTGATGACGCCCCATGGTCCCTAACGTCTACCATCTTCTCAACAGAATGATCATAACACTTGTGTGGAAGTTGATAGTGTAAGCTACATTACTGATGACTCCACATAGCACTACACTTTGCATAAAAAGGATAAAAGAAATAAGAATGAATAATGAGACGATTGTTATCATATCGTAAAATGAATCAATGAAAATAGATTCTAGAGAAGATGTGAGAAAGAGGAAGAAAGGTATAGGCAGAAGAATGCCTGCAATTTCAAATACTTTTCTTGTATCAGATCCATGTGTCTTTTGATCGATTATTCTAAATGTAAAGGACTGCACCCTTTTCTAATATTAAGTGAGATGAGTTTATAGAAGGCAAATCAACAGTATTAGCTAAGTTGCTCGTAAAGGATTTGTTTCTAAAGATAGGAATATGTGTATGAAGTATCTCGAGGTTAGCATTTATTTGACGTGCTAGTTGGCGAAACATAGTATTGGTATAAGTAGTGAATTTAAATATTGTGGGAGTCCTGCATTTTATTCCAAATCAATATATTTCCTTTATATCAGATGTTTACTATTCTCTCTTTGCTTGCAGGACAAGCAAAAGATAAGTAGGTCATTGGGAGTGGAAGATCTCCTATACTATTGATTTTACCCGTTTCCCATCCATATTATTATGTTAGATTTTTAGGGCACTTAATTATAACGTGTTTAAGTCGAAATTATATAGAAGTCTATTTCAGGTCCGGTTTATAGTTTAATGGAAAGACATCCTGCCTAAATAGCTGAAGTATTTTCGTAGGCTTTCATATATTGATAAGTAAATCTCAAGCTGCTTAGCAAGAATTCAGAACCCAGAGTTGAATCATAGGAAGAGTGTCTGGATCAATATCCAACACACTTTTCTCGTACAATATTTCCTTCGATCCGACAAACACTTCTTGTCATCCATCTTCGACAACGAACGTGATGTATCGGAAGCGCTGAAACTTGGTGGTGAGCACAAATCCGATCATGAAAGCACATAAGGTTTCACATAAGTGCATCGACTACCTCAATTTTGGTACGGAACTTTTATATACCCAATAGTTAAGTATTTTGCCATGTTGTGCAAACATTACCATCTTTCTAAGTAACCTTATGCCAATACTTAAAGTTTTTAGTTTAGAGTTTTGGAGAAAAATATCAAAGACCTTCTTACAGCCTGGATATGCTTTTGGAACTCCCTTGTTTCCTTATTTACCTCCTCATTTTTTATAATCTCATTGCTTTAATTTAGCACTATCAATGAGGCTTTTATCTGTTTGATCTATGTCCTGAAGAATCCGATACTCTTTATGAAATTTATGGTTAATTAGGTTTAATGAAAGATTAATTCGAAGAACCTCTAATAGACATTGACTAAGAGGTGTGCATAAAAGATATCAACTAACATTACAATTTCTATTAATGCTTTGCTAACATTTTTAGCCGATGTGTCCCTCTAGACATATATCCTTACAATCGTAGGTTTTTTCGTACAGCTGAATTTGATTTCTTTTGAGTTATTTATAGTAGTCTTGCTAGATACGTACGAGATGGCTATAGTGATACTAGGAATTTATCAATTGCACATGGTGAACAAACAGACTTAGGAACAATAAACCCCCTTAAGGTATGCGTAGTGATCGCTCGCCTCAACTTAACCATCGATTCTATGCTTAACACTCATACCTCGATCGATGCTTCAGTCGTGTTACAAGCGAAAGACTGGAACATTGACTTAGAAATTATTAGAACTCGCAATGCAACAGATGGATATATTATCAGAAATAATATTGTTTTTGCTATC
>CAJHQP010005436.1:0-46125 GCA_905132765.1 Moricandia arvensis
TTTAGAGATCCCACTCCTAACCGGAGTTTATTACAAACATAGCAAGAGCTGCTTTAGCTAACGAGTCAGCTTCGGAATTGAAGTTGCGAGAGATGAAACTGAAAGAAATTACATCAAAGAGAGACATAAAGTGATAGATATCAAACATGATACCGAACAGTTCAGGTTGGTTTCCTCCTTTCTTCAACAAGTTGATAAGAGATAAGGAATCGGTAAGAACCGCCAGGGATCGAACGTTTGAAAAGACGGCCATCGAGACCGCACGGTGAACAGCAATGGCTTCTGCCATGAGTGCTGAGGAAACATGAGTGTGGGTTTCTGAGACAATGGGAAGAGTCGAATCCACACTGCCCGTAAAGATTCCCCCTATACTACATCTTCCAGAAATAGCATCCCAGGCCGCATCAACCTTGCAAATTAGAACTCCAGGTTGTGGCAGCGGGGGTGAGCAATCAGGTCGGCGTTGTTGGTTAGAAGCTCGAGAGCGGGGAAGGATAGTCGGAGCCTCAACTTGGGCTCTGTCCCATTCTTTTGCATCTAATATACTCTTGAGGACTATCTCCTTGACTGAAAAAGCTCTGTTCTCAAACATCAGTTTGTTTCTAGCTTTCCATAAATTCCATAACACCCAGGGCCATAGAGGGTTTGTTAGACCCACTGGTGGTAAAGGAACGAACCGGCTCCCCTGTTTCAGTACTTCCGCAACAGAGCTAGGTTGTACTGGTAATATGGTAGTCGGGATGAGGCTCCATACCTCTTCAGCCAGCGGGCAGTTGAAGAAAACATGCATATCATCTTCATTTGCTCCACACTTTTTACAATTGAAGCTCGGAACGCCTCTTCTTTCTAGTTTTGAGCTCACTGGAATCGCTTTTTTAACTATCCTCCATAAGAAATCCTTAATCTTGGGACTGGTTTTCACGTTCCAGATATGTTTGAGCCATTCAACTGGTTCGTTACCCACCAGCTCCAAATTCTCCGATGTAATCCCTATACCATAACCAGTTTTTGTAGAGTATACACCCGATTTTTCAAAAAGCCAGACCAGGGTATCCGGAGAGGGGGTAGAACTTGTTTTTATCTGCAAAATATGGTCCTCATACTGAGGTAGTAGGCTACGGATTCTATCCACATCCCATTTGTTTGAGAGAGGACAAAGTAAGGCACTGACTTTTAAAGAAGAGGTTTCCCGTGATGCAGGTCCCATTGGTTGGGTTGGCTCTTTGAAAGACAGCCAAGGGTCATCCCAAAGGCGGATTGATTCGCCGTTGCCTACTGCCCACCCTAAACCTTTCCTAAGTATTTCTCTTCCTGCTAGGATACTTCGCCAACCATGGGAAGCTGTAGGCGGTATAGGGCAAGTCAAGAACGATCCGTTTCGACAATACTTTCCCAATAGAACTTGGGCGAGGAGGGATTGCGGATCTTGAAGCAGTCTCCATCCGATCTTCGCCAGCAGGGAATCGTTGAATATTTCTAAGTCCCGAAACCCAAGGCCTCCCGCATACTTTGGAAGCGCCATGGCTTTCCAAGAAACCCAACACATCTTCTTCTTACCCGAGTTTGCATCCCACCAAAAACGTGTAAGGAGGGACTGGATTTGATTACATAGCGAGACAGGGAGTTTAAAGCATGACATGGCGTAACAAGGCATTGCGGCTAGGACTGATTTGAGCATGATTTGCTTGCCTGCACCTGACAGGTAGCGTGTCGACCAGCTGTGAGCTTTTTGCTTTATCCTATCAAGTATCGATGCAAAGATATCCCTTTTTCTCCGGCCAAACTGCTCGGGAAGTCCGAGATATTTTCCTATCCCTCCTTCTAAATGAATCTCCATTTCTTGTTTGACTCGAATTCGAACGCTGGATGGTGTTTTGGATGAAAAGGTGATAGCTGATTTCTGCGGGTTTATCTTCTGACCCGAGACTCCTTCGTATATCTCCAATATCTTTAGTAGAGCAGTAACACATGAAGGTTTTGATTTGCAGAAAAACATGGTATCGTCCGCGAAAAGAAGATGATTGATCGATGGACTGTTACGTGAGACTCTGATTCCCGGAAACGAACCATCTTCCTGCCCCTTCGTTCACAAAGCCGCTAGCACCTCAGTACACAAGATGAAAATATGAGGTGAGAGAGGGTCTCCTTGTCGTAGCCCACGTGAAGGCTTTACTGATCCTTGCGGGGAGCCATTTATCAGAAAAGAATATGACACAGATTCAATGCAAGCCATGATCCAAGAAATCCAAATTGGATCAAACCCAAGTAGCACTAGAACTTCGTTGACAAAGCTCCATTCAATCCTATCGTACGCCTTGCTCATATCGTTTTTCACAGCCATGGTACAATATTTTTTCGCTTCAGAAGTTCGAAAGAAGTGGAGGGTTTTGTGTGTGATGAGCACATTATCTGATATTGCCCGCCCGGACACAAACGCTGATTGCGTGTTGGATATGATCCTCGGCAGTAGGGGTTTGAGCCTTTGTGTCAGTATCTTAGCGATGATCTTGTAGTGAGTATTGCACAAGGCAATAGGCCGATAGTCAGCAACAGATCGAGGTCCCGAGATCTTTGGTATTAGTTTGATATGCGTCTCATTCTATTGCGGATGTAGACGGCTGGAGGTGAAAAAATTTCGCACATCCTTGATCACCTCTGCACCTACTATATGCCAGTAGGATTGATAAAAGGTGGCTGAAAAGCCGTCTGGTCCTGGGGCCTTTCCACCATTAATGGACAACATCGCTTTAGTGATTTCCGAATCGCTCGGTATTGCTGTTAGACTTTCATTCATTTCCGGATTTACCTTCTTTGAGAGAAGACCCTTGAGTTGGGAGAAGGCCGCATTGCCATTGGTTGTAAAGATTTGAGTGAAGTATGCCGAAATCACTCGAGCTATCTCATGTTCTTCGTATACTACCCCTCCATGTGCATCCTCTAAAACCGGGATGGTGTTTATGGTTCTTCTAGTTCTGGTTGCAGCATGGAAGAAGCCAGTGTTTCTATCTCCTTGTTTCAGCCACTGGATCCTGCTCCGTTGCTTCCAAAAGAGTTCCTCGGCCAGATAAGCTTTGCGAAGTTCTGCATTGATAGTCTCTATGAGGTTCTGGTCCGGTGTAGCATTAGATAAAGCAAGCTCTAACGCTTCCTGATTCCGTTTGATAAGCATATTGCTCTGTTCATGTTGCTCTTTAGACCACGCAATTATTCCTCTTCTGCACTTGTTTAACTTTTCAATAACTGAGTCCAACGGTGAAGAGTTCCACGCCGTGTCAATTACGTCCATAATCTCTCGCTGTTCCGTTAGAGTTCTGTTGAACCGGAACATACCTCTTCTTTTAGGTTTATCTGAGTTGAAGTAAGAGATCAGTGGCCGGTGATCCGAACCCTCAAACCGCAGGTAACGATATCTACCCCATGGGAAACACTTCTGACCAAGCACAGTTTCCTATTGCTCGGTCCAACCTAGATCGTATAAAGTGTGAATGACGGTTTCCACGCCATGATAGCTGTTCACCGGAGTGCTTAAGATCCCATAGTCCGTTTTGGGTAACAAATGATCTGAAAGCTGAGAACGAACCTTCCGGACGGGCCGGTCCACCAACCTTTTCTGAATTGTTGAGTATATTGTTGAAATCCCCGGTAACCAGCCATGGTTCATCTCTTCCTTGTCCCACCGTAGTTAACTTACTCCAGAAGTTAGCTCTATTCTTCGCTATAGGGGGACCATACACAAAGGATACATACGATGTGGTTCCTTTAAAATCGATTCTCGTATCGATTAAGTTGGGAGAAGATTCGAGAATGGTGATATTTGTTTCATCGCCCCACAAAAGGGCGAGTCCTCCACTTAGACCTAAAGGCGGTACTGAGAAATAATGGGAGAACTTGAGACTTTGTAGTTTCTTATTGATAAACTCATCCTCATTCTTTGTTTCCAAAAGAAACATTACATTAGGAGCCATATGCTTATGGATCTCCTTTAATCGCCGGATTGTCTGGACACTCCCAAGTCCCTGACAATTCCAGCTTAGAATAGCTAAGGAAGAGAGTTTTGGTGAGGCCGAAAATCCACCCCACCCCTAGTACTTCCCGGTATAAACACCGTAGCTGGTTGGTTGCTCTTCTTGTGTTGATTCGTTGTAACTGCCTTATTACAAGGTAAATTGCTGTCTTTGTCTATCACAAGCTTTCTCCTTGTTGAAGTAGATGGTCGTACTCCTGTTGATTTCTTTTGAGTAAGTCTCAAAAGTGGACTTCTTGCCACCCGTTTGCGAATGGGGGTCTTAGGAACTTTTCTTTTGTTCGCATTCTTGCTCTGTGAGGAGATTGGAATTATTCTTTTCCTTGTACTGGTTCCTGTGCCTGTTGCTCCTAGCCGAAGGGATACATGGATTCTCTCTGCAGCAGGGTCAGGCTCCTCAGTGCTGGCATGATCCATGGGAACGTCTTCATCGACTGCTTCGTCAGCTAGTTGGAGCCTACCTGACTCGAAGCTGGGAGTTCTTCTCCCCACTGGTTCCCTAGAAGGTACAGGGTCTGAGAGACGTTCCAGTGCTGGCCTCCGGTCCGTTGCACTCGAGTTGGACCCTTCATTTCCATTTATGGAAACTCCTAGGCGTTCTTCGAGTGGGCGAGTCGGGGTTATCTCATTTATCGGAGTTATGGGACATTCACGCGCTGCAGTATGGGGGAGAGTCTCACGGAGATCTCCGCCTTCTGATATCCTTCTAGTGTTTTGTTGGGGAACCGACTCTCTTGAGCTGGTTTTGCTCTTTTCGACAACTCGGTACTGCAACGGAGGTGTGTTGTTTCTGGTAAAGGCGGAGTTTGAACGAGCCGTTCTAGAAAGAATAGAGCGGTCTCTGTTTTGATCCTTTCGACGATCATAAAAGCCTCTCTCCCTTGATATGTTTCTGTCCCTCTGCACATAGCTATTATCATACTGTCTGAAAGATGAACGAACCTCATCAGGTCTTCTATAGCCTCGTCTATCATCATGTCTTTTCTTCTCTGCCTCAATCCTTTGAAGTGCAATATTCTGAGTAATACCTAGCATTCTGCCTTTCAGAGGAAGAGCGTTTGAAGACCTATGGGGGCAGTCTGTTTCCTCATGGAAAAGAGAGAAACAGGTAAAGCAATGTATTTCAATCTTGATATATTCAAACTCCACCTCTGTGATTTCATCAGAAGGTAGTTCAATCTCCATTTTCATTACTAGGGGCTCAAGGCCATTGACTTCGACCCAGATTTTGGCCTCCCTTACGTCTCGAATGGAACACTTTCCCAGTTCTTTGCCGATTGTAGCGATGGTACTTTCGGACCAGAAGTGTAGCGGAATCCCATGTATCCTTACGTTGAAAGATATGTTTGATGGAAGCTGGTCGGAGACCACTGGTTCCCAACGTTGAAGGAGCAGCATCCATCTCTTATAGTGGTATGGTCCATTTTCCAGAACCTGGAGCAGTTCAGATTCTGAGACAAAGGTGAACTGGAACTTGTCCAGTCCTAAAGCTCTTCCCACTATCCTTCCTTCAAGATTCCAAACCTGAGCCATAAACTTGATTACAGCCCTAGTGGGTTTTTGAATCTGTGGGTTTGTTAGTCTTCCAATAATAGTGAGTCTGTTAGCTTCTATGAGATCTTCATTATCATTTGCCGGTATGCGCACCGGAGGTTTCTTAGTTGGTAGATCTGAGTGGGCTTGCCATTTTTCTTTCTCCGAGCGGCTGAATCTTCTTGCCATTTCTTCAGAGGCAAGCTAGGATAGCTTGAAACCCTAACCGCGGAAGGAATGTTCTTTACAAGAGAATTTAACGAGGTTAGAGCAACCCAAATCTCGGATTTGACCTTATGGCTTCTCGTACTTGGTAGTAAAAGCAGCTTGTAGGAAACTTAGATAGTAAATGCCCTTGGGATTGTTGGGAACACTCACAGGGGTTATAGCAACCCAAGTTGATAACATCTGCTACCTCAAGTCATCAGCACAGGAGATCCTGGCTGACCCGCAGACGTCGTCGGGGGCTGAACCCGGTTGAAATCCGGTCAGAAAACTAGATCGGAAGAAGGAACTGGTTATGGACCGAAGGTTCCTTCTAAAAGAGGGAAACTTTTGAAAAGTTGCAGAGAATTACAGAAGATAAAAGTCTGTGGAGGGAAAGAACCGTGGGATAAAGGGTAAAGGTAGAAAAGTAAACAGCGGTTAAAGACTTCTCTCTGTAAGCGTGCCTGAGAGAGAACATTTGATGGTCTCTGAAAAATCATAACAAAATCTAAACTATTAAAATAGGAGTACAAAAAAGTCTTTACCCTCAGTTTTTGTAAATAATTACAAGTGAATGCCACTGGGCTTTTTGTCATTTAACTATAAACTATCCAAAATTGATTGCTTTGATTCCATCTTCAATCGTTACATAAAACCAAGCTAAACCAAATACATATAACTTAATATATCCATATTTAGAAAACGAGAATTAGACCTCTCCTTACCAAACCGGTTTTAGTTAGACCGATAACTTTTATTCCATCTTCAGTTGTTACATAAAACAAACATGTTTACATATATAATAAACCAACTCGAGTCAATTGTTTACATAACCACCAATAAATCAATAAATTGTTTAAATTTCAGCCTAAAGTTTGTTTCTGTAATGGAATTTGATCTCGGTTTGCTGTAATATATTACCAGACCTAAACCTATGTGTATATATTACGCTTGAACCAATAATTACCAACTACACAAATCTAAAACTCGGGTTTTCAAATATAATACCAAAATCAATGATATCCATAACAGATTCTATATTTAAGCAATCACCTCGATATCAATCTTTGAAATAATATAGATTTGCCCTTACCTAATTTATGGAATATTCCTTCTCAATATACTACTCCCTCCGTTATTTTTTATATTTGACTATCTAGAATTATGCAAATGATTAAAAACATTTAGTTTTGTTCATTTTCTAAATAAAAACATCATTAATTATTTACATAACCATAATTCAACCAATAACAAAATAAAAACTATAATATCATTTGTCATCTAACATTAATTACTAATAAAATTCACATAGAAAATTGAAAATGTCAAATAATTTGGAACAAAAAAAATCCTCTAAAATGTCAAATATAAAAAAAACGGAGGGAGTATCAAATAATTGGAAACTAGATTTTGACTCAGCCTTAAAAGGGCGGGTTTTTGTATATTAAAAGTTATATATCACTAAAAATATTTCGATTTCCATTTTTTTAAAATCGAAAGTATATTTTGATTACTTTTATAAAAAATATAGCATATTCTGATTACCATATTCTGTTGAACTTGTTATATTTAGGTAAGATATGAAAGATTATGAATGCAGATGGATAGTTGGGTAATAAGGATAACTATAAATATATTTTTAATTAAATAGTACCATAAATTATGTAATACATTAACAAACTTGAAACAGTCCAAAAATTAAATGACAACTTTCAATGGTAGATAAATTTAAGACTATGTTTTAATAGAGTAAACTAGATTTTGACCCGCCCTCCAGAGCAGATATATATATATTTTTATTAAAAAATATATATAACTAAAAATATTTTGATTTCCATTTTTTAAATCGAAAATATACTTTGATTACTTTTAAAAAAATATAGCATATTTTGATTATCATATTCTGTTGAAATTGTTATATTTAGGTAAGATAAGAAATGTTATAAATGTAGATAGATAATTGAGTAATAGGAATAATTATAAATATTTATTTTTAATTAAATGATACCATAAATTATGTAATACACTAACAAACTTGAAACAATCCAAAAGTTAAATGACAACTTTAAATGATAGATAAATTTAAGATTATATTTAATAGAGTAGATGTGTTGATTTTTTCATTAATTATTACAATTTCCTTTAAATCAATATTCCTCATGCCTATTTGTAAGCAACTCTAAATATATGAATATTCCTTTTATGATACAAATAGAAAAATCTAATCGGAACTAACCAAATAAGTTGAGCTATTAAAATTAAAAGAATGTTAATTAATAACTTCAAAATACATATATTCCTTATACAAAATGTGATTACCTTATACAAAACGTGTTAATCACGTTTGACAATAAATTAGTTAGGAATTTCTATTTAACCTACACACAAGGACCATCGATATATATATATATATCACTCCTCTAGCATCAATACTCATTCTTCTTCACTCAACAACCTAAACATGTCTGAAATTATGAGTTTTTTCAGTTTTATTCTTCTCAAAAATGTCAATTCGTTTAAAACCGGATGAAGAGTTCAGGTTAAATTGCTTCATTCGTTGAAACAAAATACGTCACAGCGGAGGTGAGACGCTTGAAATGGTGTCAATCGATGAAACTTAATCAATTTAAATCCAAACACAATCATTCAGATATGCATCACTTAATCAATTTAAAACCAACCATATATAACTAAAGTAATGATTCACTCAACCATTCTTATATTAGTTAAAACCATTCTCAATCACTTTAATTTACCAACATAGATACACTATTTACAAGGTCACACGTATACAAATATAAAATATACAATTAAACAATAATAAATATTGGACATTGTAAATTGATAAAACACCCGCGCGGACGCGTGGTCAAAATCTAGTATAGATTAGAAAAAAAGCTAATCGTAAAAAATCAAGTACACCTCAATCTACAAACTTGAGCCTTTGTGCCAAAACCAGCAGTAGTAATTAATAGATCAATATTCTATCATCCTTTGGGTGAAACTTCAGTATACTTCTCGCGATTGTTTAGAAATAACTCGCCAGGCAAAGGGTCGGCACCAGTGTTTTCACGCCCGACCCGGACCCGCGGTCAGACCGTTAAACCCGGTGACCCGGTAAATATTTCGGTTTGGATTTTACCAAATATCCGTTATTTAAAAACCCGATAAAACCCCGCTAAAAACCCTTGAACCCAGCAACCCAGTAACTGGTTAAACCACCGGCTGAACCAACAAATGATTTTTTTTAATTATTTTTTTCAAACTTCAAATTTCTTTATTAGAATCTGTTTTTTTTATTCTTAATAAAAAGTTAGGTTATCACATTGAGGTTAGAATCATCGTACTTTTTTATATTTATTTATTTACCTTAGTTTATAACAAGTCATTACATGTTTTTAACATCCATGTCAAAAAGAAAACGATCATATGATCTAGTAGATTATGAATTTATCGACAAAACATAATTTCGATTGTTGAAGAAGAAAAACCTGACGAGCTTGACTATAATGAATTCGAGAATGCTTTTGCAGAAGAAATAGAACATCCCAAAGATGATGAAGATATGAACCCAACAAATCTTGATGGTAACTTCCAAAAAAAGTTCCGAAGTTTTTATTTTTTTTATTATATATAATATCCACTAAACTATTTTATTTGTGATTTTTAAATTTCGATGAAGATTTTACTATGCCACCTGAAGAAAATGAAGTGAACAATAATACAGAAAACCAAAATTAGTTTATCTGTTTTGATATTTTTTTTCCTTACAAACTCCTAAGGCTTTACTTTTAATGTTGGATTTAAAGTTTAATTTTATTTTTCATAGACATTGAAAACTTATGAATTTTAAGCATTACCATAGTTTCTATTATATTTTTTAATATTTTGTATGTAAAATGAAATTAAAAATAAACACAACAAAATTTAAGTACCTTTATATATTTCTTTATGACATATATCTAATTTTCTTATTTTTTAATAGTTAATATATAATTATATATTAAAATTAATTAATTTATTAACCTGCGGTTCACCTGCGGTCGACCCAGTAACCCAGTGACCCAGTAAATTGTCTGGTTCAGTGTCCGGGTTGGGTTTGACAAACAGAACTTTGTAAGGAAATGAAAAAAGTAGGTATAAGATTCATTATAGACGATCCACTATTAATTGTAAAATATGATGTACCAAAATTTTAATCATAACAAAATGGCCCAATTCATAATTAGACTTGCTAAAATTTAATTTGCGAAAATCTGTACTTTTTTTTAATGTTTGTTTTTTTAACTTTTTAATTTTTATGTTACTATCTATTTAATGTATTTGTTTTAAAATACTCAGTATAAAATTTGAACATTAAAATCAACTTTTAGTCACAATATTTATAGTTAAATTTAATAAAACACACACAAGTATACTTAAAACTCTAATATTTTACACTTTAATGTTTACTTTACCAAGTAAAATGAATACACAATAAAAGAAGAACACGATCTCATAGTTTATAAATGGAACCTAAACAAATTGAACATGACACACCAACGTCAAAACTCAATAACCTTTGAATATATGATAAGAACATAAGCAATTATGTTTATGACATTTTTACAAGTGAAAAACATATAATTATGAAGAACAAACCTGTCAATGATAGACCGGTACGCTATAACCCGTACAAGAGAAGTGAGGATAATGGTCATCGAGACTTCGATCATAAGACCAATCCAGAGAGGAAGGCCCATACGTCTGCCCTGGTATGGCGCGAAAAACGGAGGAGACTCAAGATAGGTGAAGCTAAGTCATCTTCATTGAGAGTCCTTGTTGTGAATGATCCTTCGGTAACCTCGGCTAAGCTTGTTGAGTTAGGTAGGAATGTTGTTTCCGCCACGACTACGACTACTGCTTTGATTGCTGGTCAGCTAGCGTGCGTAGATCAGGTTATGGATCCGGTTGTAGACATTTCTGCAACTAATATGGTTGAGTTTCAGGGACTGAGAGTTCCTTCTCCAATTGTGAACAATAACGTTACTTTTCGAGTCACACCAGAATCATCTAAAAGTAAGAACTTCTATGACTTGGACATGGATGTATCTGCGGTTCCTCCTTCAGACGATGTGCAAATAGCTGCATTAAATGACGATGATCAGATGGGAGATGAGAACAAGTTAGATGATGTTAATGGGGATGAATTGATGGTAGTTTCTGAGGATGATATATTGGGAGAAGAGATTCAAGATATGGACATCCATAATCATGTTGCTAGGGAATTAGAGTCGGCTATTAAATCTGAGAACATCCAACAAGCTCCTATGGCCATGGATAATGCTGCTGGTTCGTCTATGGTTGAGGAGGGTGAGTGTAAGTTGCTTACTAGGAGAATTGTGAGGAAATTATTTACACCAAATAAAGAGGAAGCAATCCATGCATCGCCAAAAACAAGATCCACTTCATCGAGTTCTCACGTGCCTCTTATGGGCCATGGTCAATCTCAACGACGAGAGACTTCTTTTGCAAGGAAAGTGACTAAGCCGGCTCAAGGATCTAAGAAGGGAAAGGTGCACCCCAAAATTCCGCCTAAGAACCGTCAATGAAGACAATCATTTGGAACTGTCGAGGGATAGGGAACAATCTCACAGTTCGACCCCTTACGGAGATGTACCAGAAGCATCGCCCAAGACTTTTGTTCCTTTCTGAAACGAAGAATAGGAAGTTGTTGTTGCAAAACATTCAGGCTAGCCTAGGTTTTGAGAAGTTGTATACCGTGCAGCCTCATGGCCAAAGCGGTGATTTAGCTCTTTTTTATATGGATTATTTGCAAGTTCATGCTTTATTTTCTAATAACCGAATGATTGATGTTTCTGCAATCATTGATGGAATAAAAGTCTTTATGGCGTTCGTTTTTGGTGATCATGTATTAGAACATAGAGGTTTATTTTGGGAGCGTCTTACGCGCTTCGCCACAATAAAAGATGGACTTTGGTTCATGATAGGTGATTTCAATGAAATAACTTGTCATGAAAAAAAAGAAGGAGGAAGGATACATCATGATAGTTCTTTCTTGTCTTTTAAACAAATGATAAGACACTGTGGAATGCTGGAATTCCCATGTTCTGGCAATCAACTCTCTTGGATTGGAAAAAGAGGGACAAATACAGTGAGATGTCTACTGGACCGAGCTCTAGGGAATGAAAAGTGGCATGACAAGTTTTCACATTCTTCAGTTCGATATCTATGACTTTGGGGATCAGATCATCGTCTGATCTTAGCGAATATACTGTCTAAGCCTTTTAAAGCTAAGAAGAAATTCAAATTGATAAGAGATGGCTGGATAGTAAGGAAATCAGAAATGTTATTCTTGAAGGTTGGAACTCACGTGAGCTTCCATTAGACGCTAATATCATGGCTCATATTACTAGTTGTCGCAAAGCTTTAAGTCAGTGGCGGAGACTGAATGATATTAACTAAGAAAAGCAAGTGGAAGAGTTAAAAGAGAAAGTTGAAGCTATGCATGATGAGGACTTAGTATTTGCTAAAGAGTTGTCAGCCGCTTTGAAAGAGTTATCGGATGCTCTTAAAGCTGAAGAAATATTCTGGAGACAAAAAAGTCGAGTCCTTTGGCTCAAACCGAGAGATTTAAACTCCAAATTTTTCCATAACACCACCAAAAAAAGAAGGGTGCATAATAGAATAACCAAGTTAGATGATGCTCAGGGAAACATGGTGGAGGACGAGGAGGGCTTGGTTTCCATTGCGACTAGCTATTTCCGTTCATTGTTTGAGTCTCCAATCCTTTTGATTTAGATGAATCAATGGAACATATATCAACAACAATTACGGACACAGGACTTGGCAACACCTGTCACATAATGGGAAGTTAAGCTTGCGCTTTTTGCTATGCACCCGACAAAGCCATGGGTCCAGATGGAATGAGTGCGTTATTTTATCAGAAATTTTGGGATATCGTCAAAGGAGATTTGACTCGTATGGTAAATGAACTCCCTTTCGATGGAATAGTGGCTTCGGGAATTAACGACACAAACATTTGCCTAATTCCCAAAAAAGGAAAACCAACTGATATGGCTTTATTTAGACCAATAAGTCTGTGCAATCTTAGCTACAAGATAGTCTTAAAGGTCTTATGCTAGAGACTGAAAAAGATTTTGCCAGGCTGAATCTCTGTAACCCAATCTGCCTTTGTAGTTGGCTGTCAAATTTCAGATAATATAATGATTGCGCAAGAGATGTTCCATGCCTTGAGAATGACCCCAGGAGGAAGACATAAGCGGATGATTATTAAAACTTATATAAGCAAGGCCTATGATAGGATGAAATGAATTTTCATTGAGAGGATCTTGCGGAAAATGGGTTTTACAGATTTGTGGATTAGCTGGTGCGTACTGTCGGTTAAATACCAAGTTCTGATGAATGGACAGCCCAGAGGAAATATTATCCCTCATAGAGGATTACAACAAGGAGATCCTTTATCTCCTTTCATTTTTATCTTATGCACGGGAGCGGTCGTTAGCTTTTTTAATCATGCAGAGATTCAGGGGAGGATTACGGGTATGCGCGTAAACCGTGCGTGTCCTTCGATCTCTCACCTGTTATTTGTTGATGATAGCCTGTTCTTTTGTAAGGCTGAGCCCCGTGAATGTGATGAAGTAATGAAAGTGATAAAGAAATACGAAAAGACTCTGGACAATGTATTAACGCTCATTGAGAAACGCGTCCCGCTTGCTGTTAAGAAGGAGATCAAGGATACTTTAACTATTGTAAATGAAGAAGGGGTGGTAAAATACCTTGGTATCCCCGAAGGCATAAGCGGATCGAAGTGTAAACTTTTTGCATTCCTTAAAGAGAAACTGGATCATAGCATTAATGGGTGGTCTGGGCGTTGGCTATCAAAGGGTGGAAAGGAGGTTCTGATCAAAGCCATTGCTTTAGTTCTACCCACCTATGTCATGTCAACCTTCCTCTTGCCATTGGAAATATGTGAAAATTTGGCAAGTGCAATCGCTAAGTTCTAGTGGAGGTCCAATCCCCCAAAGAGGGGGATGCCTTGGGCTAAATGGGAAAAGTTGTGTTGCCCGAAGGATGAAGGAGGTTTAGGTTTCAGATTGATTCATGAATTTAATCTGGCTCTGCTAGCTAAGCAATTCTCAATTCGCGGATTCATTGCTGGCATTGGTAATGAAAGGTAGATATTATCGTTACAGTACACCTTTGCGTGCATCTGAAGCATCCGCTCCATCATATGTGTCGAGGAGCTTAATGGCCGCCATACCTCTTTTAAGTCTAAGGATTAATCAAAAGGTTCACTCGGGACACCAAATTCGAGTTTGGGAAGACCCTTGGATTCCTACAGTACCAGCCATGCCAGAGAGGCCATTCCATTACAGAATTGACATGCGTATGAATGTAAATGAGCTAATTCATGGGGAGCCTAAAGAATGGAACCTTAACCTGTTGGCGAGTCTAATTGTACCAGAAGATGTCTCTATTATTCAAAGTCTGGACATTAGCCAAACTCAACGCGATGATAAGTATCAGTGGAGCTATACGAGACATGGGATGAATACAGTGAAATCTGGATATTGAGTGGTGAGATATATTTTTCGACATAACCAAGATACAATGGTCCTAAAGACAATTCTGACGAAGCTTCAAGTTCATGCTTGGAAAATAAATGCTCCCCCCCCCCTCCGAAAATTAAACATTTGATATGGTAAATGATGATTGGATATATTGCTCTCACAAAGAATTTATCACGACGTCATATGGTTGTGACAATCATTGCCCCAGATGTGGAGAACATGATGAAACTGCAAACCATGCTATCTTTGAATGTCAGTCTGCTGTGCAAGCTTGAGCTTTAGCCTCGACACCCTTGTGTCCAGGATTCTTTCCTACGCCAAGTGTCTTCACAAACTTGGATTGTCTTTTCTGGAGGAAAATTGAAATTGAAGATCCAGATCTAGACATGGATCCTTATCCATGGATTATATGGTATCTATGGAAAGCAAGAATGATAAGCTCTTCAAAAGGAATATCTAGAAATCCATTAGAGATAATTTGTCATGCAAGAGGCAAACTCACCAGGTGATGACTCAATGATCCAACAGACAAATATAGAAGTCTCAAACTTGCATAATATTTGTCTGGTCGATGGATCATGGACCTATGAGGCACAATTTAGTGGATATGGATGGGTATGGATAAATGGAACAGGAGAAGAGCAACTCCTAGGGTTTAGGAAAAAAGAAAATCGTATGTCTTCTTTACACTCGGAACTAGAAGCTTTAATTTGGGTGATGGACGTAATATGCAACAAACGAACTGCCAGAGTTTTAGAATAGACTGTAAGGAACTTATTGCGATGATACAAGCCCCACAAGATTGGCCTAGCTTTTTGACGGAATTGGGAGAGTTTCTTACTATGAAGAGTCGATTTAAGAATTTAAGATTTTCCACATACCAAGACTGCTCAATCAGACAATGAATGGATTAGCTAGGACTGCTCGCTCTTTCTATCGTTTAGTGTCATTTATTGGTTGTTTATTCCGGTCTGGATTCCTGGACCACCTCATGTTCTTTGAGTAATAGAATGACCTTCTAATGTCAAAAAAAAGAACAAATATATGTGCGGGTGCGTGAGTGAAAGACTAGTATTCATTTTTTTAATATCTATTACTTAGTTGTGAAATAGCTATTGATTACAAATAAAAAAGAGTTGCTTACTACACATTTTTAATGGTTTTTTTTAATTTAATATTGATTATAAAAACTTATAGTTATTTAAAACTAAAATAAGGAATATTTCCATTAAGAAGTTATAGATCGGAAAAAGGCTAAAAGACATCTAAACTATTTCAATACTTTTGCATACTTTTACAATATTGTAGTATAGTACATTTATTGTCTTATATATTATCTTCTTTCCCGTTGCATCTTCTTCTGTTCAAATGTAATTCTGAAAAAAAAAATTATATAAAAAATTAGAAAAAATATATTAAAAATTAAATAAAAAATAAATATAAAACAGGACTTTGAAATATAGGTGAAAATTATATATACCTTTGACAATCTACCGCTGGTGTAAAGGAACAGGTAGAGGAATATCACAAAGGACATGAAACTCGATAAGTTTTTTATATGGAAATGACTTTATAGCATCTTTAAAACAGTGGCAAATATCTCTTTAGGCTTGTGTTGTTGTTGCTTGGTGGTTTAGACTATATATAGCATTACAACAAGCTTTTTTTTTTCTGGCTTCTGCCATGGCTCCCTGACACCTTGTATACAAGGTGTGTCTTTGAGCCATTTTCTTGGAGGACACCGACGATCCAAGCCTTAACAGGATATTAGCTTCATGGGTCTCAACGAAGAGAACTGTTGTTTATTTTGATAAAATATGCTTGAATCTATAATTTTTATTAGAAAACAAATAACTTTAAAATTGTCTTATTATACTGTTTGAGTTTCAAGCAATATTTTAAGATCAAGGATTTGGGTGACTTACAGTTCTTTCTTAGAATTGAAATAGGTTGTTCATCTACTAGAATTTCAGTTTCTCAGCGTAAGTATGCTCTGGATTCTTGAAGATGAAGGTGTACTTGCTTGCAAGACTTGTTATGTACCAATGGATCCAGTTATCAAGCTGCATCGTGATTCTTGTACACCATTGGATGATCCTACATCTATCCTACATTCATTTGTCGTCTCCTCTATTATGTTGTGCATTCGTTGAGCCAGTTTCATGTCGTCTCCCATTAATGCTCAACTTCAAGCTGCATATCTTGTGTTTACGTATATCAAAAACAACCCTGGTCGAGGACTCTTCTACTCAGCTAAGTCTAAATTGTACTTAAATGATTTCTCAGATTCTGACTCGGCTACTTGTTTGGATAGTAGGCGTTCCATTATTGGCTATTTTCTATACCTTGAGAACTCTCTGATCACTTGGAAGTCCAAGAAACAAAATGTTGTGAGTGGAGCAGCACATATGCTTAGTATAGGAGCATGGCGAGAGCTACTTGTGAATTGATTTTGCTTCAACACTTCTCAGCAGTCTTCATCATCGAGTCTAAGCAGGTGCTAAGCTGTTTTGTGACAACAAGTCAGCCATGTACATTGCCACTAATCATTTTTTGCATGAGAGGAGTAAATAGAGAGATCTATGGAAAGACCTAGCAGACCTAGCTAAATAATTTGAAATTTGGTTTTGCGATCTTGGATCTTGAGTAATCTTGAAGTCCATGAAGAAAATCTTCAGAGTCTTTATCTTCTCCAGCTTTGTTGCAAAACCTAGCCAATCTTGGGGTTCATTGAGCATGTTGATCAAATCCTTTCAGTCCAATCCAAAGCTCTAGAATGTCGAATGCTGAAACATATTCTCATCGCCCAGCCTAGCGCTTCCAACTCAGAATGCAGGGCGGATTCTCTGCGTTGCAATTCCGTGTACCCATAAGCTCAACATTTCCCATCCTATCCATCCAGACCCATCCACATCCACTAAATTGTGTTGTGGGTGTCCATGATCCATCTATCATGCAAATATTCCTCAAGCTTAAGACTTGATGTTCCTCAATATTATGACCTTGTGGGGCTGATGGTTCTTTCGCATTAGCTTTGAACCATGCTTGGCACTCACTTTCAGCATAGCGAACTAGTTCCAAGGGGTCTATGTCTATTCTCCTAAAGAGTTTATCGTTTATGGCCTTCTAGATGTACCAGATTATCCACAGATAAGGATCCATGTCTAATTCTGCTTCAACAATGTTGTTTTTTCTCCAGAAGAGGTAATCCATATTAGCATAAATGCTCGGGAGAGGGAAGATGTTCTGACTTGTTGGTGTCGCTGATAACCACGACTAATCACATCCGTAAACTTCTACAGCTGCATCAGCGACTGATGCATTTATACCGGTAAACCCTCAAGTCGTAGATTCCCTCTCTTTTTTCTCAAACAAATTACTCAAGCTGAAAGACGATGTCTGCCCCCGTATCCAGCTAGGCCTAGAATATGGTAACTCAGCTCAATTCTAGCATGATAACTTGTCTCCTTTTGAATTCTTATAAAACTTCTTAGACAATCCAAACTCTCTACTAGGGATACGACTGAGCTCAACTGTAGGTGCCCTGTGTAGAAATGGGGTTTGGAGAATTCCACCAGAAAGAACTGATCCTCTACTTCAGCTCCATGCTCACCTAACAATAGTCGTTCTGACTCAGACCCAAGTCTATTATGACTGGGAAAATCAGGTGCAAGTTACTAGAAAGTATCTGACTGCTGATGTCTTCACTTACCTCAAGGGCGAGATAGATGAAGTAAATTGGGCCTCAGTGGTATGGTCGCCTCATGGTATCCCTCGTCATAGTTTTCTGGTTTAGATAGTTCATTTGGATAGGTGTCTAACCAGTGACAAAATAATTGCTTGAGGAATTCACGTTCCTTCCCTCTGCCTGCTCTGTATCTGAGATGCTGAAACCTGAGATCATATGTTCCATGGGTGCTCCTTCAGCTTTGATTAATGGTCCAAGTGTGCGCAAGGGTGTGGATTGACGCCTATATGACAGTGAACAAGTACAATCAACCAAATGAAAAACCTTCCAAGGCAAAGATCACAGAAACCTATGCGGCTTCTGACTCCACTGGCTTGGCAATCAACGGTGTACTGGATAGGGAATGAACGGAATGCCCAACTTCACTCAACCAACTTCAAATCTATAGACTCAATCTTCTCTCAAATAGATCGCCAACTAAGAAACAAAATCAAGGCTCTCAGGGAATCAAACCCCTTGGTTCTCATCCACCATGATGCAATTATGGTTGGAACATGCATAATCTTCTTCTCCATCTCTAGCCTATCTCTCTCTCACCACCGTCACCTCAGTAACCTCCTCATCCCTTGGTTCTCAAGAAAAAGTATAAATTATATCTATCACTATCTCCTTTGCACTTTCGGGCCAAGGGTTTCACTTGAGTTTTTTAAATTATGAGTTTCTAATTTGGTTGGGCCTGTAATAAAGCTTATAGCTTGTAAAAATTTTACTTTTATTTATGTAATCAGACTAAAAAATTGACCAATCAAAATCGTCCTCATTACCACGTCATGTCGTTTTGTCTGTCGAGAATAAAAACTTATGCTGGTCTATAATTTGGCTCATTATATATGTTTAATGGTCCATATCTATTGGGCTCTGTCCATATGCGGCCCAGTCAACATAGTTCAAGAAAGCCTAAAGATTCTCACTCGACTTCCTCTACACCGTTTCCTCTATCAAGACTCCGTTACAGAGCCTCATCTGCTCTCAATCAATGGTGTTCTTCAATACACTTCAGGGATTTGTTTCAACTCCTTCTCTTTCTCCTTCTTTATAAACCACTTCTTAACTTCTTCCATTCAATCCCGAAAACCTCCTCTGAAGAAGTTTAAACTATGATGATGAAACCAACCGGCAATAATAATTGACCAATCAGTATCTAAATATCTGGAAAATCACTTTGTCTCCTTATTTCTTTCGAAAATACTCCATTGATTTTTTTCAATTGTGTCTTATATGTTTCTTTTGGCTGCCTCTATTTGTAGATGTAAAGATACATAAGGCTATACTAGGAGACCTTAAGACATTGTGGTCTTAAAAATTCAAAAGAAAAACGAAAAAGAAAATGCCTTTCCTCGAGCTTATGGAGAGATAGTTAGTCGTTATTTGGTTCTAAATTCATTCAAGAAGGTCACCGGTGACACGTCGATTTGATGCTCTTGGTCGTTATATGGTTCAGGTACACGTACACATAATCTTTGCTTAACTAGATAATCTTTCTGAAAAGCATTGTCAATGGTGCCTCTTTGGCTGCCGTACTCTAACGAGTTAGACCTTTTCTCTTTTTCTTTGCTTGCAAATCCCAATAAAAGAGTTTGGTACAATACCGCATTTGTTTGGTTTTATTGGTTTTAGATGAACGTCATTCATGGTTTCTCGCTCATACCCATGCCCCCTCTCTCCCTACGACATTCTCTCTTTCACCATACTTTCCAATACAACAACAACAAGACCAGCAACATCATCAACTGAAACTCCTTCAGAAGCTTTTGTGTCTTTTACTCTATATGAAGTAGAGGAGGACGGAGTTGGTGTACCTGTTAAGAGTGGTCTATATGAGGTACGGGTACCATCGTTCTCTGCCGTGTTTAAGAATTTACACGTAAATGTTAACATGTTGAAATTTTAAACTCCTTATATCCAATCAATGTTTCTGAGTTGTAATCAAGAGCAGCTAATCTGTTCTGGTAAAGTTTTATAGTCAAAAGCTCTTCCTCAGTAGCCAATGTGGAGTGAAAGGAAACGTTAGGCCATGTTCAATGCGGGGTTCTTAGGTGGGGTTCTTAACTTTTTATTTTTCGTTTTTTTTTTTTTTTTACTTTACGGCTAAGAACCGGCTCTTAAAACTCTTATTTAAGAGCCGGTTCTTAGTTTTTCTTAGTTAAAAACTAAGAACCGACTCTTAACAAAAGTTAAGAACCCCACCTAAGAACCCTGCAATAAACATGCCCTTAGGGAACTCTTCATGGAATGCATTCATACTGTTTTCACCGTATATCTCTCGTGCAACAATTTAGATCTTCGTGGTCGAAGGAAACCCCATTGCCTTGAGGAATACGGCAGCTTCTCGCGGCGTCATAGGGCAACTACCTTTAAGACGCTGTTCTGTACCGTTGATCACTTTTTCTTTCCAATGCGGAATACTATACCTCATCTTCTCAAGATCAATAGATTCCTCCTCGGTTAGATTGTGGTTGCAACCGGTAAACGCCAACATATCTTTATCGTACCTAGAAGAAGAAGATTGATTTTGATTAATAGCTAGCTACGTTCATTAGAGAGGTAGTGGGCAACTTGTACCGCAAGTGAAGAGCGAGAAAGGGTTCATTGTTTTGTCTAAGTCTTGAAGAGAGAAGTTTGCTTAGATTCTCTATCTCTGGAGAGTAACGAAGAGCTTCATACTTGGCTCGATATCTAAGCCGATGGATGGAAGGAGGCGGGCTGTTTTTCGCTACTACTACTTTTAGTTCTTCGGTAGTTTTCACAAGCAAAAATTGTTTAGGCTTATACACATGTTCTCAAAATTGTAGTTCTAATGCTAAAGTCATATATTTATATCATTATGATTGAATGAATTTGTTACAATGGAGTCTTAGAAAAAACAGATAACACCAACTGAAATGGCTATTGAAACAAAACAATATGATACCAGTAGGCACCATTAACAAACAATACAATTTATCACAAAGTAGAAACAGCAAGATGAAGAATCTTATGGAAACTCAAGTCTCTCAGTCGAAGGTCACATGTCCTGAAAAAAGGGATATCAAATTGTCAAGCCAAGTAGGACCATGGACAAACCACAATAGAAATTGCCCAGAAAATAATTAATTAACTATGCCGCCATTAAAATAGAAATTTAGTTTAATCTTTGGAAACTAAATATAACAATTTATCTAACATAAATTTTTTTTTTGAAAATATTAAACTTTCGAAAAAATTGCCAATGTAATGTCAAAATCTATATAAAATCACTTGCAAAAAGACAAGAAAAATCAACTTAATTTCGATGTCAGTTCTGTAAATTAATATAAAATATTTTGATTTAAGTTATTACAAATATAAATCCCATGAAAATTTGAAAGACGGAAATTTGGAAATCATGCAAATATTTCAACTAACAAAACAAAATGTTGTCTTACAAAATAAAATCAATATCAATAGAATACGTACTAAAATCAATACAAGAAGTACATAGAAGGAGATGAACATTTTTTGAGAAAACTAACAAAAAATATATCAATTTTAAAAACAATGGTCATAGAACTAAAGTGAAAACAACAATAACTAAACATTGAGTATATAACTGAACATATTATAAGGATTAGAGAAACATACTAATAGAAACAAAAAACTGAAGATAACAATAACTAAGATAATCTTATATTATAAAGTGAGAGTTTACTCTCTCCCCTTCCGCCACGTCAATGGTAAGTGGGTTCCACGCAATTTTTTTTTTTAAAATGATGTATTTCATGCTATGAGATTCGAACCATCCACCTCAATGTTTATTTGATTGACATAACCAACTGAACTACATGAGATTTTGTAAACTAAAAACCAAATTTTATATAATAATATTACAGTTTGGTCTTTTCTAAGGGTATTCATGATACCATGCGAGTGAATCCAAAACACGAGGAAGGTCGGTGGTGATTGTAGGGTAAGTAACCAATGATTAGGAGACTTTGGAAAAATTAACGAACCGATTGTCACATGGGATGGGATCCACGGGCCGAGAGCGCGGACATGGGCAGCCTATTAACCGTGGGCGGTCGGACGTTACATTATTATTCCATGTCAACAAGCAAATTAAAGATTTCATCTCTACATATAAATTAGAATTTTTCATAAAGTAGTACATAAGGTTTTAGGGTTTAAACTTTCTGATCTTCAAACTATCTTATGTACATAAATTAATGTCGTCATCTTCCTAATTTTTATTCGGCTTTCTACTTCACTTGAAGACATAACAAAACGAAAGTGAACTCAATGGAAGTGATGACTCCAATATTGCAATACGCAAAAAAAAAAAACAAAGATTTAGACAAGATACGAACAACAAAATCTCATACACACTTAAAACATAATAAAACTGATCCGGTTCCGCGCTTGCGCGGGGGCTATATTTCTAGTAAATATAATTAAACAGATATAAAAAGTGACTGAGAACATATAAATGGAAAATACATATCATACAAGAAACAAACCATAAATGAAGGAATTTTTTTATTTTTTTTATCATAGGTCCACATTTGAACAACTAACTAATATAAGATGAAAAATAGATACTTTCACCAAATTATTGACCATCAAAGAGCGGAAAGAAAAGTTATGTTGGTACAAACATTAATCTTAAAATCCATAAAGATAAAAACCACATTAACTAACTATATATAATATATTATAAAATTAATAGAAACACTGCATGAAAGTTAACACTAGCCATAATATTATTAATAAGATTTTACTTAACAATTCCATAAAAATTATTTGAAGCTTCGAATAATAATTAAAAATAAAATAAAATACAAAAACATAATACCACATTTAAATTCATCAAATATAACGACTTGGAATAAAAAAACAACATCAATAATTTATTCTACTCAATTCTAAGTTTCATGTATTATTAATCTATTTATAATATCAATAAATAAGTGGTACAAAATAATTATTTTAACAAGTCAAACACCAAATCTATTTTTAAAAATAGAAAGTGATGAAATATATTTAACAAATAAAAATCTATTAAAATACAAAATTAAATAAAACAACTTACATAACATCAAAAGTTATATATTTATAAATTTAAAATTATAAACCGCGCGTAGTGCGGTGAAAAGCTCTAGCTTAAGATGAAAACCTCAATCACAAAAAAAAAGAACTTGTAGCAGGGATATTCCAAATTGAGCTCATAATCAACTCTAAGTTAAGTACGGACCAAAACGTAAAAATTGTTAAGATTTGGGCTAAATAGCAGTCAATTAGATTCTAAAGTGGTAGGTTCACTGTCTCTTCTTCTTCTCTCAGTCATCCCTCTGCTCAAGAATCTGATTCCGATCAAAACTTACTGAAGAGGTATTCCAAATCGGGATCATAGTCAAAACTTAATTAAAAATAGGCCACAAAGTAAGAATTATTAAGACTTTGGGGCTAATATGTAAATAATAGTATATTTAGGACAAAGTAAAAGTTACACTCTTCGTTTTTTTTTGGGGGGGGGGTTATTGACAAATAAATTCTCATAGATTTTGAAAATTTTGAGACTCCTTTGTTATTGGTTTATAGATTTAAATGTTATTGGTTTAAGAATTTTCAAAATCCATTCAAATCCCCTATTATTCAATTTTTTTTAGTTTTTATTGATTCTATAATTCTAATTAAAACTAGTATTATTCAGACATGGATTCTATCCATTTTTACTCATAAGACTAAATTTTCAAAAATGATATGTATCCATGAGATTTTCAAAATCCATATGATAAAAACTAGAAAACAAATAATTATTCAATATCTATTGAACTTTCAACAAATTATATGTCCAAAATTAAGTCTTACATTTTTGAAAAAAATAATTATATTTTATAAAATTATATTTTGAATTTATAATTATATTTATATATTAGTCATACTATACATTTTATATGATTTCATTTTGAATATATAATTATACTTATATTGTTTTATCATTAATTAATTTAGAATAATATAAATTATATATTTATTACTTTACAAAAAGAATGATAGAAAAGAGGTAATACAAATTTGTAACATATTATACTAATTTAAGAAAACTTATGATCAAATTTTATTAGCCAATGCATATATAATTTCAAAATCTACATATTTTTTAAAATATATCAACTCTTAAAATTCAGAAACTCTACACAAATTCATCTCCCAATAATCCTCCCTTTAAAGTCCCACGTCCCCTCCTTTTTCTCTAATCTGAAGAATACATGAGTAAAAATATTAATTATCTCTATCACTGTCTCCTTTGCACTTTTTGGCCAATGGTTTTATTTGAGTTCTTTAAATAGTTAGTTTTTAATTTGGTTGGACCTGTAATAAAGCTTATAGCTTGTAAGCATTTTATTTTCTGTATGTAATTTAAGATGAAAGCTTCAATCACAAAAAAGAACTTGTAGAAGGGATATTTCAAATTGGCTGATAATCAACTCTAAATTAAATACGACTAAAACCAAATATTGTAAAGATTTGGGGCTAATATGTAAATAGCAGTCAATTAGACTCTAAAGTGGTAGTAGGGTTGGGAAAATACACCGAACCCGAAATCCAAACCGAATACGACCCGATAAAAATGAATCCGAACCAATCCGAATCCGAGAGAAGTACTGAATGGATCTTGTTTTATGGTATTTCGGATTATGGGTTTCATCTGAACCAAACCTGAACCTAAATGGATATCCGAAAGAACCAAAATTTCAAAATAATAAAAAAGTTTATACCATATCCAATCTCAATTTCTAATACGTATCCAAAACATATTAAGATATTATTGAGTACCTACAATAATTGGTTATTACATGAATAATTAACTCAATATTTAGTCTAATATATATTTTTATTTGGTTAATATTAATGTTTTATGTTTTACATTGTATTTGAAATTTAGTTACGAATAATTTTTTTTTGAAGTTTAAACAATGTTATTCTTTTTAAAAGTTTAAATAGTATTTCTTACGTTTATAAAATTATTAGTTGTTAACTTTAATTTTTTATGTTTGATTATATATGCTTTTGGTTCATACAAAATTTTGGTTTGTATGAAAGAACCTAAATGGATATCCGAAACCTGAACCTAAATGGATATCCGAAAGAACCAAAATTTCAAAATAATAAAAAAGTTTATACCATATCCAATCTCAATTTCTAATACGTATCCAAAACATATTAAGATATTATTGAGTACCTACAATAATTGATTATTACATGAATAATTAACTCAATATTTAGTCTAATATATATTTTTATTTGGTTAATATTAATGTTTTATGTTTTACATTGTATTTGAAATTTAGTTACGAATAATTTTTTTTTGAAGTTTAAACAATGTTATTCTTTTTAAAAGTTTAAATAGTATTTCTTACGTTTATAAAATTATTAGTTGTTAACTTTAATTTTTTATGTTTGATTATATATGCTTTTGGTTCATACAAAATTTTGGTTTGTCATGAATCATTATATATTTAGTGTTGTCACATATAGTTCAATGACAAATCTCATATGGTTGATAAACGAGTTTCACAAAATTATTTGAAAGACAATAATATGATTAGAAGAAACTAAATATACAAATTTATTGAAACGATTGAAAACAGATTGAGTTTAATCAAGTATAAATTAGTATTTTTAGAACCGATAACCGATTAGTATCCGAAACCGAAACTGTTTTGGATTTAACTGGATCTTGGACATGTAACTAAATTAGAATCAAACCCGACTAAACCCGAACTGAATCTGACGAGAAATTTAATAATATTTGAACGGGACTGAAATTCATAAATCCAAAAACCTAAACTCGAATGAACCTGAACCGAAACATGATTGGGGTCCCGATTTTGCAGCCCTAAGTGGTAAGTTCACTCTCTCTTGTTCTCTCAATCATCTTGATCAAAACTAACAGAAAGATGCGGGCTCATAATCAAAACATAATTAAACATGGGCAACAAAATAAGAATTATTAAGACTCTGGGGCCAAAATGTAAATAATAATAGTACATTGCATACGAAGTAAAAGTAAACGCTCTTCGTTTTAAAGTCGCACGTCCCCTCCCTTCTCTCTACTCTGAAGAATCTGATTCCGATCAAAAAACTTGCAGAAGAAGAGGAAGATGTCTCGCCGCCAATCTCTTTCCCTACTGAAGAATCTCGGCAGACTCACAACCGGGTCCAAAACCCAGACCCGATCCGTGACTTACATGCCCAGACCCGGCGACGGGAAGCCACGACCCGTGACGTTGATCCCCGGAGACGGAGTAGGTCCTCTGGTTACAAACGCGGTGGAGCAAGTGATGGAGGCGATGCACGCTCCCGTCTACTTCGAGCCCTTCGACGTTCACGGAGACATGAAGAGTTTGCCTGAGGGTTTGCTGGACTCGATCAAGAAGAACAAGGTTTGTCTGAAAGGTGGGCTCAAGACACCCGTAGGTGGTGGTGTGAGCTCGCTGAATGTGAACTTGAGGAAGGAGCTTGATCTGTTTGCGTCGTTGGTCAACTGTTTCAACTTGCCTGGATTAGCGTCTCGTCATGAGAACGTGGATATAGTGGTGATTAGAGAGAACACGGAAGGGGAGTATGCAGGGCTTGAGCATGAAGTTGTTCCTGGTGTTGTTGAGAGCCTTAAGGTGAATCTTACTCTTTAAGTTTCTTCCTTTTTTGGTCAAACTGTTTGCTGAATGATAGTCAGTGTCCATGAAATTGGTTCTTGTGTCTATTGCGTGTATTTATAGGGACTTGGTTCCTGTGAAAATGTTTGCAGAATGCTAGTCTCTGTCCATGGACTTGGTTATTGTGTCTATAGTGTGTAAGAATATGAACTTGGTACTTACTGTGTGTATGTCTACGACTTGGTTCTTGTGAAACTGTTTGCAGAATGCTAGTCTCTGTCCATGGACTTTGTTGTTGTGTATATTGCGTGTACGTATACGAGCTTGGTTCCTGTGAAGTGTGAAACTGTGAGCAGAGTGCTAGTCACTGTCCATGAACTTTGTTCGTGTGTCTATTGTGTGTAAGTATAAGAACTTGTTTCTTGTTAAACTGTTTGCAGAATGCTAGTCTTTGTCTTTTACTTGGTCCTTGTGTCTGTAGTGTGTATGTATACGAACTTGGTTCTCGTGAAATTGTTTGAAGAATGCTAGTCTCTGTCCATGGTCTTGGTTATTGTGTCTATTATGTGTGTGTATACGAGTTTGGTTCTTGTGAAGCTGTTTGCAGAATATTAGTCTCTGTTCATGGACCTGGTTCTTGTTAGACTGTTTGCAGAATGCTAGTCTCTGTCCATGGTCTTGGTTCTTGAGTATGTATAGACGGACTTGGTTCTTTTGTCTTTTGTGTGTATGTATACGAACTTGGTTCTTGTGAAACTGTTTTCAGAATGCTAATGGACTTGGTTCTTGTCTGTTGTGTGAATGTATACGGACTTGTTCTTGTGAATCTCTTTGCAGAATGCTAGTCTCTCTCCATGAACTTGGTTCTTTTGTCTATTGCGTGTATTTATAGGGACTTGGTTCCTGTGAAAATGTTCGCAGAATGCTAGCCTCTGGCCATGTACTTGGTTCTTGTGTGTATGTATAAGAAACTTTCACATTCACATGATGCACTTTGATTATTATGTTTTGATTTGGGGGCATATGCGAGTGCCACTTGTCTTACTTAAGATGTCTCTGATACTTATTGTTTTGCTAGGTGATTACAAAGTTCTGTTCGGAGCGTATTGCAAAGTATGCCTTCGAGTATGCCTACTTGAACAACAGGAAGAAAGTTACAGCAGTGCACAAGGCTAACATCATGAAACTCGCAGATGGTTTGTTCTTGGAATCTTGTCAAGAGGTTGCTAAGAAGTATCCAAGCATTGCCTACAACGAGATCATTGTTGATAACTGCTGTATGCAACTTGTAGCAAGACCAGAGCAATTCGACGTCATGGTAAAGTGTTTTCAGCCCTTGTTGGTCTGCTTGGACTTGGCTTAATTAACATGACTACTTCACTTTGCAGGTCACTCCCAATCTTTATGGTAATCTAGTTGCAAACACTGCTGCTGGTATTGCTGGAGGCACTGGAGTCATGCCTGGAGGTAAAAGTTTCCCTGATCTGATGCACCATAGAGAGAAATGGATCCTCTTGCTTATTAGATTTGAAACTGTCAACAGGAAATGTTGGAGCGGAGTATGCAGTGTTTGAGCAAGGAGCATCAGCGGGGAACGTGGGGAAAGACACGACGGAAGAGCAAAAGAATGCAAACCCTGTGGCGTTGCTGCTCTCATCAGCCATGATGCTTAGACATCTTCAGTTCCCTTCTTTTGCTGATAGGCTTGAAACCGCTGTGAAGCGTGTCATCGCTGAAGGAAAATGCAGGACTGAAGATCTTGGCGGAAAGAGTACAACCCAAGAGGTCGTTGACGCCGTCATTTCAAAGCTGGATTGAGTCATTTCATCACTGCTCAAGATAAGTGGTATGTATGATTCTCACACGCAGTCTACGGATGTAATGTGTGTACCTCTTTTTTTTTCCCCACATTCTTTCAAGATAACTCGAAACGGCCTCTAAAAAAAAAAAAAAAAGACAATGGCTTTGTTGATATTTTTTTACAAATATTGGGTTGTCGTCAAATTGCGATTTTGCTACCCCAAGGAGAAAGGAAAGATACAAAATGCTTCTATGATCTCTTTGTTGTTCCTGTACTTTTTGAATAAATCAAACTTACATTTAACTTCTTTATAAAAGATTTACTGTGCTTCAAGTGGAAAGATGTTATTATTCAAATGGTTTTGTTGCTTATTTTGTTTTGGATTATCATTCCGTACTTTATACTGAGTTAATATGAGTTCTTATTGAGTGAGTGAAATGTTTTGATTGTACTGAGAGTTTAACCTCTTGTATTAAACTTTCTGCAGACAACTCTTGGTCAAAACTCAAAATTTGAAATATGTTCCAAGATGGTAAAAAACAAATAATGGTGGTGTTTTCATTTTGTATTGTATGGTTTGGTTTGAATCTATCTACCTGATAATACAGTGGTATACAACATCCTCTTGGGATCAAAATCATCAGCCTTAAGGACCACTAGGCGCTGTCAATTCTCCAGAACTACTCATCTCATTGATCTCAGCCTTTGCAAGCCTAACCAAGAACAAACCCGCAAAGAATATCGAAACAATAAGCATAAAGAAAACACTATTCCACCCTCTGCTCGATATATAACCAGCAAGCAACGGTCCCAGAGCTGCCCCAACCGAGCCAGTACCGTCTATAATAGCTGTTACAGTCGCCAAAGCCCGGCCGTTCCCTTTAATGGAGTCTTGTGTTCCAAGATCAGCTGCAACGGCTGTGGTTATGAGTGCGTAAGGACCATTTACTAATAACCCGGATATAAACATCAAACAGATGTTGATGAACATGGACACACTCCCATAGATTCTGTACATAATCAAGACAGGTATGGATAGTGAAAAGAATGCGATTGATGTTAGTGCACGGGCTTTGATCTTGTCGGAGATGAACCCTGCTGATATCCCACCAAACACTCCTCCAATGTCAAACACTGTCGAGAGAATCCCAGCGGTTTTGTGGGAGATATAAACACCCGCAACAGCTGTTTCAGTAAAGAAAGAACAATGAGTTGTCATAATGCAAGTTTTCAGTTCATAATATGAAAGCAAAGAAGCTTTACCTTGGTGCCTTAAGTAGTATGGTAACCAGTAAAGGAACGTGTAAGCGACAAGTTTCGAAAAGAACAAGCAGAACGCAAAAGGAGCAACACCAGGTAACTTCCACGCTTCAAGAAACCCAATAGCTGACAAAGAATCATCATCATCATCTAAATCCACATTTTCAAGAAGCCCTACATCATCATCTTCCTTGTCCTCCTCTGCCACTACAGTCTCAGCAGCTAAACTCATCTCAATCTCCTTCCCAGGCTCTTCAAACCCCAAATCATGAGGACTCACAACAAGACACATAAACACAAACAAACCAGACACAATCACCAACCCACCAGGCAAAGCAAAAGACCATCCCCACCCTAAATCAAGCACCGAAGAAGCAACAACCGAGCCGACAATGTTCCCAACAGATGTATGAGAGTTCCAAACACCCATAATCAACCCACGCTTCTCTTTCCCACACCAGTTCCCAACAACAGAGACAACACAAGGCCACCCAATGGATTGAAACAACCCACAAACAATCTGAACAGTCATGTAAAACCCAAGGAGATGCACATTCATCCAATACCCTAACCCGAAAACAACGGTGAGGATCCCACTTCCCATCATCCCAAACACGAGAAACAGTCTCAGATCGATCCTATCTCCTAAGTGACCTGCGAAGTACATACCGAGAGCGTAGGAAGAAAGGAAGGCTAGATCGAGCTCGCCGAGTCTCTGCGTTCCTTTGGTTCCGTTGAACGGAGCCCATCCGTTATCGATCGTAGAGTTTAATTCTTCGTTAACGGAAGGTCCAAGGACGCTCTTGACGATGCTTGGAGGTTTGCGAGAGGCGTGGAACGAAGCGTAGGCTACGAAGGTGATGATGAGGACGAGGATTTGGTGGAATGTGAAGGTTTTGTTTAAGCTTGGGAACACAGTAAACGCCGGAGGTAAGCCGCCGCCGCCGACGATCTTTGATTGCATCTTGAATCAATTGTGATGCATTTCTTGATTTTTGAATAAAAAAGAGTTTATTTTTTAGATTGTTTTAGTTTTATTCTCTCTAGGTAGGTGATGGGTTGCTACCAGATCTCTTCAAGACGAAGGAACCTGAGATCCTAGGACGCTCAAAGTCGTTTCTTTTCGGCGGTCTGAATTGTCTGTACTTTAACTCCATATACCCCATACCCCCTAAACTTATTCTCACTACCCCTTCTCTATTCTCATTATCCTTTTATGCTTGCACTCCCCAAAATAACCTCCCTTTCATTTACTTCTTGAATTAAATAATTCAACCATAATTCAACAACCACAAACAACCTTAACCAATCAAAAAACATGTTGGCCCACATCTCTTCCTCTCTCCTCTTCTTCTGTTCTTCTTCCTCGTACTTCTATTTTTTTTGAACCTCCATGGCCGAATTTTGAGCTTCGAAAACAGGTAAATGTTGGTCGTTTTCGATGATTTTTTTTTGTGAAATCACTTTTAAATGTCGTGTATATCATGAGTAATGAAATAAATGTACTATTTGATGATAATTTGAGAGATTAGGAAAGAATTTTAAAACTGTATTTATATATTACAGATCAGTTTTATGTCTGTTTTTGAAGTTTTTTTGCTGAAATATTATTAAAAACAAGTGTATATCTCAGCTAGTATAAGAAAAAAAGAAGATCCAATGAATGAGAGATTGAAAACTATTTTGAAAACTGTATTTATAGTTTTGGGTATATTTTATGTCCGTTTTGAGGCGTTTTGATGATTTTTTGTGTGTAATTTAATTTAAAATGAATTATACATCATGGGTAATGTAAAATCCTAACAATATCGTCCTAAAAACGGATTAATTAGTGCAATGACAAATTCTGGGTATTACTAAGATAACTAGTTTTACTAATAAAAAGAATTACTGGTATTACTAAAATTACTACATTTATAATTCTTACTGGTATTACTAGTATTACTATATTTCCAATTCAGACTCGTATTATTATATTTACAATTCCTACTGGTATTACTAGTATTACTATGTAATGGTACTGTGTGAGAATTAATTCTAATCATCTGAATATTGATAATTCTAATGATATAACATTTTCAGGAAAATGCAAAATCCGCATTGCACAATCATTTTTTTGATTATGGGGGATATTATATGAAGGATGGGGCTGAAATAAAATGGATCTCTGGAGATGGTGAAGGAGAAGATGAAATTCACACGATTTTGTTGAAGAAATCAGTGGAGGAGATCACTTACTCTGGTTTGGTTGAGCGTATTTGCAGAAAGATAAAGGTAGATGAATCTTAGGTGGAAGTGAAGATTAGTTACTTTCCAATGGTATTGTATTCGTACAAGCCATCATACATCTGGAATGATGAAGACGTTTTTGGTTATCTACTGCAAGTGAATCATGAGAAGTGTAGAAGTGTTCTACATGTGGAGTTCATCAAAGAAGAAGTGCAAATTTCAGAAGAAGATGATGAAAATGATGATGTCTATGTCGGTCTATCTTATAGAGAGCCCATAGAGGCTGGTGATGAAGATGGTACTGAGAATGATGAAACGGATGTCCATATTGGTCTACCCGGTAGAGAGACTATAGAGGCTGGTGATGAAGATGGTACTGGTGGTGTGCTCACTTTTAACGAAGACATTGAGATGCATGATGGTGTCAATCAGCCACGAGATGATGGTATGGATTTGGTTATAGGTCAAGAATTTATAACCAAGGAGGCAGCAAAAGTTCTTATCCAGACGGCTTCATATCAGAAATGTTTTGAATTTGATATAGTGAAGTCGGATACCAAAAGATATGTGGTTAAATGCCGAGGAGCCGAAGATGGCTGCAAGTGGTTTGTCCGAGTTGCAATGTTAAAGAATTCAGATATTTGGACGGTTAGAAGTTACAACAACCAGCATACATGTTCTGTTGTTACAAGAACATTTTCTGATAGAGAGGCTGGTGGTGAAGATGGTACTGAGAATGATGTAACTGATAATGAAGTTATTGGTGGTGTGCTCACTTTTCACGAAGACATTGAGAGGCATGAGAATGTCACCGAAAGAGATGAGCATGTGTTTGAAGATATAGAAGTAGCACCACCTGTTGACTATCAACCACGGGATGATGGTATGGATTTGGTTTTGGGTCAAGAATTTACCACCAAGGAGGCAGCAAAAGTTCATATTCATATGGCTTCACATCAGAACTGTTTTGAGTTTGATATAATTAAGTCGGATACTAAGAGATTTGTGATTAAATGTCGAGGAGCCAATGAAGGTTGCAAGTGGTTTGTGCGAGTTGCAAAGTTACAGAATTCAGATCTTTGGACGGTTAGAAGTTACATCAAGGAGCATACATGTTCTGTTGTTACTACAAGAACATTGCGTGATAGAAGGAAAGGCACACCACAAATTGTTGCATCTGTTTTGGCTCAAGATTATCCTGGTACATTGGAGACACCAGTTCTGAAAGTTCTGATTGATTTGGTTCATCGCAAGGTTGGTGTGAAAGTATCATACACCTCGGCATGGAGAGGAAAAAGAGAAGCTGCTAATGAAGTGCGAGGAAGTCCAAAAGAGAGTTTTACATTATTATACAGTTATATGCACATGCTGGAGCAAACAAATATTGGCACAAGAACTCGTGTGGAAGTGGATGAGGGCCAAAAATTTAAGTACTTGTTCTTTGCCCTAGGAGCTAGCATAGAAGGGTTCCGTGCGATGAGGAAAGTCCTCATTGTGGATGCAACACACCTCAAGAATGTTTATGGTGGAGTTCTCCTTGTTGCGACTGCTCAGGATCCCGATCATCACCACTACCCAATTGCGTTTGGTGTAGCAGATGGTGAGAATGATGCAAGTTGGATATGGTTTATGGAACAGTTGAAAATAGTGCTATCCGATGTCCCGGGATTGGTATTTCTTTCAGATAGAAACAAAAGCTTGATCAAGTCAGTACGCCTAGTGTTCCCTGAGGCTGAACATGGGTATTGTATATGGCATTTGTCTCAAAATGTTAAAGGTTACGTCCATAACAACAAAGATACTTGTGCATTCAAATTTAGAGAATGCGCACACGCTTATACAGTGGCGGAGTTCAAGTACCTTTACCATGCTTTTCGCAGGAAGTATCCTAGTGCAGCGGTGTATCTTGACAAAAGTGTTGAAGAGAAGAAATGGGCTAGATGTTACTTTGAAGGAGATAGGTACAATGTTGACACCACCAATTCAGTAGAATCTTTTAATGGTGTCATTAAGGATGCGAGAAAGTATACCTTACTACCCATGTTTGATGTAATCATTTCAAAAATGGCTGAATGGTTTAACAAGTATAGGAAGATGGCAGCTGAGATACCATACACATTGAAGCTTGTGCCTATTGTGGAAACCGAGATGTCTAAAAGATGTGTTGAAGCAGGGTTTCTCAAGGTTGAAGAGCTAAACAGCTTCCATCTTGAGTATAGTGTGCATGGTTCTGACGGGAAGGTTTATACCGTCGATATGGCTATGAAAACTTGCAGTTGTGAGCAATTTTATAAAGACAAATACCCTTGTGTGCATGGAGTAGCTGCTGCCACATTCATGACTAAGGCAGCTGGAAGGGAACTCCATCTGTCTGAGTATTGTTCAAAATACTATTTAGTGGAGCAATGGGCTTTGGCTTATCACAGGACAATTTATCCTGTTCCTCATATGTCAGATTGGGTTATACCAGAAGATGTTAGAGCAAAGAAAATACTTCCTCCAGATTTTGAAAAGAAGAAAGAAAAACCACAACAAACAAGATTTCCATCAGTAGGAGAATCCCGTGGAAGAGGAAAAAGAGGCAAAGGGGGATCTAGAGGGAGTTCTAGAGCGACAGGCAGAGCCAGAGGAGGAGGTATGGCATCATATTTTGAATGTGGAAGTGGTTCGGGTACTACCTAAGATTTACTCGGTGTGGACTACTTGATATTACTAGGATTATTATGTGCAAGTTGGACTACTAAGTTTTACTGGTTTTACTATGTGTAATTGGGACTACTAGGTTTTACTAGTATTATTATGCCTAATTTGGACTACTTCATATTACTAGGATTATTATATGCAAGTTGGACTACTAGGTTTTACTGGTTTTACTATTTGAAACCGATATATGTTACTTGATAAATTGTTTATGATGTTAATTTAAACTAAATTCGATGATTATTTTCAATTCAAAGGCTATGTATATAATAAATATATAAAATAGACTCATTTTGATGATTATTTTCAATAGTTTAAGAAAATCTTATCGATTTCCCAAAAAAATTCCTTAACTTTCATTGTTAGTGTGTGAATGGTTAGGTAATAGTAAAGAGAATTTCACAAAATATGTATTTCTGGTAAGTTGTTTATGTAAATATCTTCTTTAACGATAATAATAGAGTAAAATCATCGGTTCTACTACCAAATCTTCCATTGTGAGATGGTTTTACTAGGAAAACTTAAAAAATTGCCAAAGTTTTACTATGTGTTAGGTAGTTTTACTACGAACTAGAGATTACTACGGGTATTACTAAGTGTTAAATATAATATTAAAATACATATGACGGCTGCACGTTTTACATGTGAAATGCATTTTCTTAAATATTTTTTAATACTTTAAAAAAAAATGTATTTTAACGTTTTACATGTGTTTTAATTCTTTTAATAATAATATATATGTTTGGGCGTAATAAACCCAGTAAATCCAGTTATCCAACTGACTTATTTTTGGGCATAGTAACACCTGTAATTTTAGTTTTCCAAACCTGTTGCAAACACCAAATTTAAAACATTCAAAAGCATTTATCCATACAAGTTTTAAACATCCAAGCATTTCTCCTACCAAGTTTTAAACATCCAAAGTACTTAACATCCAAAATACATAACATCCTAAATACATAAGGCTAAGCCTTTGTTTTACGCTTCTTCGACGGTCCGTCAAGATCATCGGTTTTCCCCTCCGTGAAAGGACTCTGCACCCACTGTGATGGTTCACATTTCCTCTTTCCCCTCCCAGCTTGCGGTGTACCATCACTCTTCTTAGGTGCAGCATCACCAACATTTTTTCTTGGTATGCCTCTCTTCTTAGGTGCAGCATCACCAACAGTCTTCTTCTTAGGTGCAGCATCACCAACACTCTCCTTCTTAGGTGCACCAACACTCTTCTTCTCCGTGCACCTATGCATGATCCAAGGACTCGCTGGTTCCTTGTAAACGACCATGATCCACCTTTGTTTTTCTTCCTCAGTATATTCCTCAACAGCTTTCCCAAGCTGTTCCTCAACAGCTTTCCCAAGCTGTTCCTCAACAGCTTTCCCAAGCTGTTCCTCAACAGCTTCCTCAACTTGTTTCTCAGCTGTCTCACTGGTGTTCTCTTCTTCCACAACTTTCTCACTGGATTTTTCCTCTCTCTCTACAGCTTTCTCTGCTTCCTCGCTTTTTCCAGGTTCTTCCTCCACAGCCATTCCCTTAAACATTCCCTTAAACATTTCACGTGGAGGTGTGATGACTCGTCTTCTCGCAGCCATTGACTTAGTCCTACCACGTGGTGGTGTAGGAGTCTGATTCCCACTTGGTGGTGTGGGACTTTGGTCAGTCTGATTCCCACTTGGTGGTGTGGGAGTTTGGTCAGTCTGATTCCCACTTGGTGGTGTGGGAGTTTCCTCAGTCTGATTCCCACTTGGTGGTGGTGTGGGTGTTTCCTCAGTCTGATTCCCACTTGGTGGTGGTGTGGGAGTTTCCTCAACCCGAGGCTCATTAATCTCTGCTTCAACCCGAGGCTGATTGATCTCTGCCTCAACTTCTTGTTCGACTTCTTCTTCATCTTTTTCCTCTTTTTCACCCTTTTCCTCTTCTTCATCCTTTTTCTCTTCTTCATCCTTTTCCTTTTCTTCATCAAGTTCTGCACCCTTTTCCTCTTCTTCATCCTTTTTCTCTTCTTCTTCAACTTCTTCATCCTCTTTCCCTCCAACCTCTTCACGATCATCTTCCCCTTCTGTCTCAGATTCCACCACTTTTTCTTCATCTTTCTCATCTTCCTTATTGTTCTCCTTTTCTTTCTCACTTGTTTCAGCCTCTTTTTCTTCACTTTCTTCACCAAGAATTTTGTTCCAAAATGCCTCAGCCTGTGCTATACTTCTCTCCTTCACTTGGCTCAACGTGTCTTCTTCCTTATCAGACTCACTCTCACTGTTTTTCTTCTTTTTTTCACCATCTTTCTGCTCACTCACACTGTTTTCACTCCCACTGTTTTCCTTTTCTTTTCCAGCCTCTTGCTCAACATTAACTTTCTCCCTTGCTTCATATGGATCATAGTCCATCCCCATATGACCCCACTGCCGAAAATCCATGTCTTCACCATGATTCTGCTCCACCTTCCTCTCAATAGAAGTTAGCCTTTCTTCTATTTTTGTAGCTCTTCTTCTCAAAAGTCGCTGGTTTTTTGAGATAGCACTCATCCTTGACTCAATAGACTCCAGCTTTGTCTCCACCGTTAAGTTAAGCCCAACAAATCCTTCTCCCATGAACTCCAAAATTCTCTCTTCCAGACCTCGCAAGCTCGAATCTAAACCAGCATTAGAGGATGATCCTTCTGCAAACGTCACTTTCTTTTTTTCCACAGTCTTTTTTGGAAACACTCGTGAAGCTTGATCTAACTCATAAAGCTCTTTCCACCAAATAGTCTTCTGCTTCACAGTTAACCAGTAGTTCCAAGTTTCACTGGGGCTGCCATGACGGTCATACTCTCGCTCCTCATCGATGATACGGGCCATCATTATTTCCTCACCAATAGTTGGAACCAAGACACTGTTAATAACCTGAAAATATAACAATAAGTTAAATCAGTTAATTTTTTGTTCTAATAGCTTCTACTATTACTAACTATACATGTACCTTAGTTTCTCCAAGTGCATCATATATGTCTTCCAAAGGATAACCCTTCAGACTGCACTTTGTAAACCTGCTCTTACACATCCTTGGACAATCTTCACTAGAATCGTCAGAATAGATTCTAAACGCTTTCCCCAGATCCGGAATAGCCTCAAACGCCAGAACCTAGTACATACAGTGTCACAGTGTCATATTTCAATTATATAAAAATTACAAAATTACTAAATATATCTTTTACCTCTAAAGGGATTATGAAACCAGGAAAGCCACATGTGTCATTTACTTCACCCTTCAAATGGTTCATCATGTGCTTAATCCCCTTAATGGCATCCTCGAATGTTAGTCGACCCCAGGGAAACGATCTGCAAGCTTCCAAATCATCCACCATCCTTAATATGAAGAGGTCTAAAGATCCAGAATCCTTCGGTTTTCCTCTGATAACCCGACCAAGGAAAAACAAGACAGTCATCTTCAATCTATCTGGACAAGGCGGCATAGACAACATCTTCTGCTGCACATCAGTGATGGTGATCTTCTTTCTGTCATGGAAGTAATAATCCACAAACTTATAACTCCCCATCTTCTCATAGTTCGGTGGATACTCACGGCAGTCTAACCCTGAGATGAGGGCATGCTCCCTCATAGAATAGCGGATGGGTACACCATTAACCGCAAACCATGCCATATCATCTTCTGGAATGCAAATGGTGCGCAGCAGTAACATCCACATCCCTTGGAGCTTCAGGTTTGGTTCGTCTGGCATGTGGAAGAAATGTCGAAACTGAGGATGACTTGTGAACCATTGAGCCTCAGGCTTATCCTTGATGAGTTCTACTGTCTTGGTCACAAAGCACTTCGTTTGAATCTTGCAAGTCTTCGGGAACTCACTGCTTTTGAAGTAGAACTCAAGGGGTTGCATTGGTTGCATTTCATGCAATCAAAATACATATATACACATGTTAGTAATCCTAGTAGTCTTACAAATACTAGTAGTTTTAGTAATCTTAGTATTCATAGTAATCCTAGTATTCCTAGTAATGCTAGTATTCCTAGTAATGCTAGTATTCCTAGTAGTCCTAGTAATGCTAGTAAATCATATATCGTATTAGTAATTCTAGTAGTCTTAGTAAATGCTAGTACGATAGTAATACATATATAAACCTATTAGTAATACTATTAGTACTATATATACCTCTCCTTCGGATCCATCTGATCCATCTGAATCTGAGAGCGTTTCTACACTCGTTTCTCTCACTGGCTCTCTCAAAGGCGTTCTCTTCTTACTCTTTTTTTTGGTCTTCTCAACCGTCTTTTTTGCATTTGGCACCGATTTTCTGGTTCTAAGTGATTGACGCCGCCTTTCATTGGCGACTCCCTTTTGCTTGGAGCCCTTTTCATTTCCCTTCATAACTTTCCTGTTAAAGACATTACAACACTCAATCACTCTAAATTCAAACCTCAAAACAACAACACAACATCAATATGGAGATATTGATTCTTTTTCTTCACACAAGTCTTAACTTCAACACAACAACAACAATAACTCTAAATACCAAACATAGTGTCCAATATGGTGATATTCGATAATCAATCACTACACCATAACCTAAAAACCAAACATAGTGTCCAATTGAATATATACCCGATTCATATACATTTTCCCTCTAGCTTATAGTTTCGGTTTTTAACAAGGAATCTTACCCACTGTATTCAACTTATTCTGTCAAAAATCCTACGAAAATTGCAACAGTTTCTTCTAAAATTGGATTTCAAACTCCACAAAATACATTTCTATCATAACATATACCTAATCTAAGATTTTCGATGTTTTCCCCCAATTTTATAGAACAAATCGCTTACTAAAGACACTTTCCCCCAATTTGACAAGTTTTCCCCAATTTTTATCAACCCTAATTACAAAATAAAACGAAATCCATGAGAGTAAATTACTTACCAAGATAAAGGATATCAATTCGGGAGATGGACCCTAGATTCTCACACGGGAAGATGAAGAATAGAAGTTGATTTCGATTTAGGGTTTTGTCGCTTTTGGGAGTTGCAGACGAGAAAAAGAAAAGAGATGAAGTGGGGGGGAAACGGTCGACACGATAAAATGAGAGGGGGAGGGACAAAACGCAGAGTTTTGATTATGACCCGGATTGAATCCGGATAGGTTTAGGTGGGTCGGATTTTTTAGGTTGGGTCTTGTAAATATGTAGTATTTACAAGGGGTAATATGTCTTTAACCACTTTTTCGATTTAAAAAATAAAAAAAATAATTCTGTAATAATAAAGGGACAAATGAGCATTTTTATGGGGGGTATGGGGTATATGGAGTTAATCTACGAATTTTCTTCTTCGTCTTCTTTGTTTTGGTTGCTGTAATAGTTTAGGGGTTAATTTTTTTTTTGTTGATTACTAAAATATTTAAATTATGTTGCTACTGATTTATTTTTAACATAAATTCACTGTTATTCATGAAATCATACTTTTAGATTAAAACAGATTTTGAATGAAATTTTAAAGAATAAATATCACTATACAAATGACATTATTTTTATTTTTTTAAACATAAGTTATATGGTCATTAATAGGCCTGGGCAAAAAGTCTGAACCCGATAACCCGAACCGAGCCCGGTCCGTTTAAAGTCGTATGGTTCGGGCCCGAATCTTGTTGACAACCCGAATGGGCCTGAAACTTTGGTATGTCGGGTGTCGGGTCGGATCGGTTTAAACCCGAGAGACCGACTAGTTACAACCGAGACCCGAGCTTATCCAACCCTAATCCCCTTTCCTCTTTTCGATCGACCGATTCTCATCCTCTGCAAAATATCCGAAACCTTCCCAAAGCTTGAAATCCCTAAATATTCTCACTAAACTTGTTTCCTTACTTCAATTATCCCATATCCTAACTGATTTACGTATTTCACTCCAATTTTCTTGCTCGATTTGAACCCGAAACCCTAATTTGAAGATCCTATAAATGTCTCTTAGCTCATCGTCTCTCCTCCATCACAAAGTTCAAGTAATCGATCAAAGGTACTCATATCCAAAGTAATCGATGCGTGTTTGAGACTTTAAGAAGTCGGTTATTTTTTTGCTTATGGGTTTTCGAGTTCAGTTAATAGTTTGATTTTCGATGGTTACATTTCATGTTTTGATTAGTTTACATGAACTAGTAATCGTAGGTTGTGTTTACATGAACTCGTAATCGTAGGTCTGTTGCTTCACAAGTAATCGTAGGTTGTGTTCGATGGTTAATAGTGATGTAAAGAGTTTTCAAGGCTCCTAAGACAAATGTTGTAGTATAAGAGATTGTCGAACCAGTTCTGAGAGATATAAAAGCACCGAGAATGCAAGTACTCACTTAATATAAGTGCAATCGAATAAATGATGGTTTTGAACTATAACTACTAATACGAAAAGCGATAACTAAAATAACTTCCTTGATTGAGGAAAAAGAGAACTCATGGGCATAGGGATTAGACCTTGGGTGATCAAGTTTCGAACTAAGGATGGCAAATGATCAATCAAACTATCAACCTTGAGCCTAGACACAATTCTAAACAAGCTTTATGTCTAGATGAATGTTCATTTGCTAACATATCTCAAACATCAAATGTCTTTGGTTGAATAATATGAAAGCAATCATTACTAACAAGTCTATTAGCTATCTTAGCACCTTTAACAACAAATGTCTTTGGCAAAGTATACTAAAAGCTTAATAGAGTTGACTCAGGCATTTCATCGAACACCTTGTGAGGTGGGAAATGCCTAAAGCTCAACCTTTGAGAGGCCAACTCAAAGGATGCATTAAGAATACTCTACTAGCAAGGAATAAGAGAAATCTACACTAAACATCCTAGTTCTAGCCTAATCACCCTTAATCTCCCTATCCCATGAATTCAAAGGTGGATTACTCACTAATCTTCATGATTCCTCTCAAAACCATATTGGATTCAAGCTTAATCATGTTAAGATAAGTAGATAATGCAAAGAGATAAACAAGATCACAAGAACAATGAAGAATGATTCATAGAAATCAATTTTTCCAAGAGGTTTTTGTGTTTTCTCCCAGAACCAAAGATAATCCGCCCCAAAACGGCTTACAACATACTTAAACTTAGGTTTAGAAAATGTAAAACAATCAAAAGAAATGACCAAAAGGTCCCTGAAATGTCTTAAGATTCGTCCCAGTAAAGCCGCGCAGCGACCTGTGCATATCGCTCCTGTAAAGTCGCTCCAGGGTGGTTTTATAACAAGTAATCATATCAGATGGTTAATAGTCGTGTAAGAGAAAGTCTGTGTTTTCGATGGTTACATTTCATGTTTTGATTAGTTTACATGAACTAGTAATCGTAGGTTGTGTTTAAATGAACTAGTAATCGTAGGTAAGAGAAAGTCTCACGGGAGGCATACAAATGTTAACGTGTATGGTTTCATTTCATCGTTTTAGATAGCAAAATGTGTTTGATGCATTTCGATATCAAGGATTCTAACGAGTGGTCGCTTCTCTTGCAGATGGTTTCATCATCCTCCAAACTTCCACAAGTTTACGAAAACACTGTGGATGTTGAGATGCAGTACGAAGAAGATGCAAATGCAACATCAGGAGTCTCATCTCAGTCTTCAAAGATAAAGAAGACGGTTGTGCCTCGGTCCGGTGTGTGGAAGCATTACACCAGAACCAAAGACAACCGTAACAAGTGCATTTGTCACTATTGTCAGAAGGTATTTTCCTGTGCTACCAAGTCGGGAACATCAAACCTCCAAAAGCATCTTACCATCTGCAAATCGCACCAGTCATGGTTGGCAAGTCAAGGAAAGAATCAAACCGTGATTAATACTGAAGGCAATTTGAACACATTAAAAGTCTCAGAATCAGTTTTTAGAGAAGCTTCTAACGAGTTGGTTGTTTTAGCCGAATTACCTCTTTCATTCATTGAAGGCATGGCCTGGAAACACTTCTGCAGAAAGGTAATACATTTTATAAACCCTGATCCTTTTAATCTTCTAAGTATATGTAGCTTTACTGACATGTTTCCTCTCTTCACTTGCAAGGTTAACCTTTACAAGCCTCATTCGAGAAGGACTGCAACTAGAGACATTGTTGAAATGTATGTGACGAAGAAGGAAGCTTTGAAAAACATGCTCCGCACAACCAAACAAAGAGTGTCACTTACAACTGATATATGGGTTTCTCATGTGACAGGTATCTTACTTAGAACTGATTTACTTGCCAGTAGAGTAATATATGGGTTTTTGCAAGTTAGTTATACACAGATGCTTACACGTTTTCTTGGTTTCATGGCTAACAGGTGCTAGTTATATGGTAATAACTGCCCATTTCATTAATGCGTCATGGCAGCTGAAGAAACTAATCATTGGCTTCAAGTACGTGATGGACCATAAAGGTCAGACCATATCTACTGTCCTCTTAGAGTGTCTAGCTGATTGGGGTATTGAGAAGGTATTTTGCATTACAGTAGATAATGCTACTGCAAATACTTCTGCCATTAGGAGATTTGATAGAGAATTTCGTGAGGTTGCTCCTGATGCTTTAGTTTTAGATGGTAATTTTTTACACATGAGGTGCTCTGCCCATATCATCAATTTGATTGCTAAGGAGGGTTTGAATGAGGTTGGGGATAATGTGTTAGCGATTAGGAATGTTGTTCAGTATGTGCGTTCATCTACAAGTAGGCTGAATGCATTTGATCTTAGAGTCACCACTGGGAGAATGAGTCGTGGTAGCTTGCCTTTAGATATTAAAACTAGGTGGAATTCAACCTTCCTTATGCTGTCTAGGGCCCTACAGTTTAGAGTAGCATTTGACAAGATGGAAGCAGAAGATAGGTTATATAATGATTATTTCTTGTAGACTGATAATGGAGTTAAGAGGTGTGGACCACCTGCTTCTAGAGACTGGAGTGCCGTTGAGAAGCTGAAACGATTTCTGGTTATGTTTTACAACAGTACTTTGGTGATCTCTGCCTCAGCAAAGGTCAACTCTTATAAGTGCTATGGTGAGATAGTGACAATAGAGAGGAATCTGACTGCATTAGCTAATAATTTTGATGATGAGTTGAAGGTGAAAGCATCAGATATGTTAGAAAAGTTTCTGAAGTACTGGGATGGCATGAAAAATGTCAACAAGATGCTGATATTGGCGACTGTGTTTGATCCCAGAAAGAAGATGCATTTTGTAAAGCTTTGCTTTGAGAAACTCTATGAGAAGGACAGCTTACAGTCTAAAGAAATGCTTCAATCTGTTGGTGATCTTCTCAAGTGCATGTTCAATGAGTACAACACTCGTTTCAGAGGGTCTATTGGAGAATCCTCTAAGTTGAATCAACCATCATCTTCTCAGCCTAGTCAAGAGTCTCAAGAACAAGGAACGGATACAATGAAGCTGGTAGTTGAAGATTTTGGTTATGAGAGGACGGATTGTGTGTACAAGGAGATGGTTGCTGAAAAGGGTGAGGATACAAGAGATGAACTAGAAGTGTACTTGAAGGAGCCTGTTGAAAATCCAAAGCTCTTGCTTGGTATTGAGTTCAACATTCTTTCATGGTGGAAGGTTCACAAGATGAAGTATCATGTTCTTGCAGAAATGACTAGAGATCTACTCGCCATGCAGGTTTCATCTGTTGCTTCAGAAAGTGCTTTTAGCACAAGTGGTAGGATCTTGGAGCCTTATCGAAGTTGCTTAACCCATTATATGATTGAAGTGCTCATGTGTACTGAGCAGTGGATGCATGATGATGTCAAGCTAATTGAACAAGTACGTACAAACGAACAGATGCTTGCTGATGTGGAATTGCTTGACCGGCTTGAGAAAGGTTTGTCACTTTGTCTTTTGGTTTGTGTTTACAAATAAACAGATGCTTTAGTTCAGTTCACTTTTATTTATCTTCACTTATGTAATGAATGTTTAACTTTGTGTCATTTGGTTTGTGTTTCAGAGTTTCAAGCTCAACGTCTTGATGATTGAAGCTTGGAGTTTGAAGGTTGACGGTTGAAGGCTGAGCTGAAGGCTGAGCTGAAGGTTACGTTTGCACTTTTCTTTTGTTTTTATTTGATTTCAATGAATAATGTCTCTCATTTGTTGAAAGTTTACTTTTTTTTTTCTCAGTTTCTAAGCTTTCATTTGTTTACAAGAATCAAAGTGTTATTTGTTTGGTTTTCTTTATATCAATAAGATTGTTTGGTTATAAAGTAGTACAAATTGAGAACCAAAGAACCAAAAGTCCAATTAAAAACCGAACCCGAAAGATGAACGGGTGTACCAAGTACTTTGCTAATTTACTAACCCCGAACCGAACCCGATATAACCCGAACCGATCCCGAACCAAACATTTACATAATCCGAATGGGGCTGTTTTTTTGGTATACAAAAATCAGAAACCCGAATGGAGCCCCGAATGCCCAGGCTTAGTCATTAACAATTTGTTGCTCTGTATTGAAACAATTTTATCAAGATCTGATTGGCATTGGCCTATAACTAAAAGAATGTGTAATGACCTAGTTTCAAGCCCACTTAATTCGGCCCAACAAAACTCATTAGGATTTTCAGAAATTATAGGTCAGTTTTTACTATTTAAACAAGTCGTCTTGATTATTTTATTTTTAAAAAATCATTATCTAAAAATCTTACAGAGTTGGAACCGTCAAGCAGATTCGAGAGTGTGCCGTCGCCACCACCGTGTCCGGAGTCGGGATCGTCCAGCACACCTTCGCTCAAGGTCGTTTCTTTTCGGCGCGATGAACTTTTCTTTTTTTTGTTCTTGTTTTTTATTGGCAGTTGTAATAGTTCTGTGACAAAAAAGATTGCTGCAATAGTTTAAGGGGCTGGTTGGAGTTATTGTTTTTCTTTATTACTAAAATTCTATTGTTGAAATTTATGAATTTTAACATATTAAACATAAATTCAATGTTATTAACTTATGATTTTTTCTAAAAATTTTAAAGAAATTAATATTATTAGTGTAATAATTTTAAATTCCATTAAAAATCTTTTATGATTTAAACTATGATTCGTAAATAAGAGAAATATCTCGATTATTGTTAAAATATGTGTCTTTTTATAAAAAAGATGGAAACGTATTAGTTCAAGAGCTGTATTTTTTCATTATGAAAAAAATAGTTCCTTTCATAAAATACACTTTATTAGTTTTAACTTTTAAAACACTGAAATTTCATTAACACAAAAATATTACAAGGATAATATATGATTTTGAAATACATTTGCCAACAGGTTCCAAACCTCCAGAGACGAAGCTCCAAACACGGAAAAACTAAGTCCCAAACAGGGGAAAACTGAACCGACCAGAACAAGAAACAACTGTACTACCATCCGCAACAAAACATCAACCATACTTCAAAACAGAGCATTGTAAGGAATATTTCCTTTTTCCTATTATATGGTCTTATAGTTATCCGTTTTCTATTGGAATATTGCT
>CAJHQP010005437.1:0-46108 GCA_905132765.1 Moricandia arvensis
CAGTACGTCTCGTGGGAGATCTCTTGCTCACCAAAATTCACTATATCAAAGGGATGCTTATACGACACTACTTTATATAGAATACAATCAACTTTGACAGAGAAATAAACTTAAGCCTAAGCTACTTCTTTCTTGTTGTTGTCTTCTTTCTTAACCTTGTGCATTGTTAAGATCCTTTGTTGTTGCTTGTAACCTTCTTGTGATTTCCCCTTAACCCTAATCACATATAACCCTTGATATATATTTATATATTATATATTGATGAGGTATTGAGGTGCTTGACTCACTCGGGCCTGCGAATGGCTGCCTGTAAAAGGACCAGCCCATGTCTTCTTCTCTCTGGCCCCATCTCGTCTAATGAAGCCATAGATGAAGGCCCATAACTTCACAAGTGACAACAGCTTGTCTACTTGTACTGGTGACTGCCTTCTTTCGTTTGTTGCAAGTGTTTCCTTGTTTGTCGAACTAGCTTACTTAAGGCTTATGCATCAATTAATGCATGGTTTGTTAAACTAGGTTGTCGATACCACTTCCTGAACCATGGACGCGTAGCCTACCATTCATGGATGAGAAATAATCGGTGATTCAAAGAAATTTATTACAGGTCCACCTACGGTTGGGTGATAGCATTAAACTACAGGGTACCTTGTCTTTTCAAGGTGGGTTTTTGATGGACTTGTATGAGTGGGAAAGCTCCACTGAGTTCATCTCATTTTTGGTCTTTGGGATCTGCAAGGTCGTCTATAGCCATTGATTATGAACTTAACGTTTCGTAAAGAGAGTGTTTTTTTTGTTTATGGCGAGATGCTAGTCATCGAGACGAACATGAAAGGTGTTTTTGCTGCAAGAAAGACGTTTTAAGACTGTGGGCATTCCTTACTGATTAAATGTAACGTTTGATGTTTTGTTTTGTTTCTGAGTTTCTCATTCTTGTCGATGGCTAATAACATTAATTATATAGTGTAATTGTTTGTATGAAACATGATACGTAAAAATGGTTAATGTCAACAGGCAGACGTCCAAAGAGAAACATAGTGAACTTTCAAAGAAGCCAAATTTGTAGCGTAAATAACCAGACAAACCACGTCCAACATGTTTGAAAAAGCATAGCAGGTAGAGCAGACCTTTGGATCGTCGGTCCAGTTGACTAAACACCATTTTATTTTGGGAACCCGTTTAGCTTAACAAGTTTAATTATCACCAAATCTATTTTCAATTATGTTTAATGGAGTTTATCCTCTTACTGAGTTATTTATGATGTTACTGTGTAATTCAGTTAACTCAGTTTAATTTTTAGAACTATAAATATACTGAACACCTACAATTTAAAATTAATTACATGTTTCAATATTGTTAAAATTTAGATTGCCAAAATAAATTAATGAAGCTGAATTCCCTTAATTTATTCGTGAGCTAAGGATAGTTCTAAAGCTCCAAAACCATTGTGAGACATAATAAATTATACAACTATTCATATATTCGACCAGCTCGATCTGCTAAACAACAACTAATACAAAATATGAAAGGAGGAGATAAGCAAGTCAATTAATACCGTTTATCGCTCTAAAATCTGTAGCTAAATTATTCTCTAATATTACATCATGGATTTAATACAACATCCGTATATAAAGAGGAAAATGGCGAGGAGTTTATGTTACACAGTATTCATTATGATAAGCACTTTAAATCTTTTGGAGGGTGAAGTTAAGAAGTAGAGGTTAAGTTATAGTCCTATTATTAATTGAATTGTATTAAATTACCTATCATCATTTATTCATATCCAACTGCTAAGATTACCCAATTAAATTTCAATGTTGACCGGCATTCTATTATGAATAATTAGATATTTCAGCCAGAAAATAAATAAGAAATGAACTATCATTATTTAATTATTGAGATAACATAAATATAATACAGAGACCAATATTTATGGTCAACTGTTAATACAAAACCGTAAATTAAACGTATTTTACAAATTAAAGACAAAAAATTAATTTAGAAATCTTTCTTAACAAGCATCTTCTCACCGATAACAGACTCCATCACAGCTACTTTCGATTAGAGGATCGTGCTGCGCATGGTCTCACCCAACACAAGAAGTCTATTGACCGGTGTATACTGAACAATATACATAGTAGCTGTCGAATGTGGATGTGGGACCGACACATATGTTGGTTGCCTCATGTTCGCATATTGTCAAAACCAGTGAGGTCAATTTTTGGAATATCCGGCATTGTCTAATGTGGGTTTTTAAAAAGCTGGAACTATAAACCACAACTAAAAGAACCAATTAAGAACTTCAAGTATGGGCTGAATTATATGGACTGTTTGCGACTATATGGAACATAGGGTTTCACCTCGATAGGTCAACCATGAAATAGTAAAGAGTTTCTAATAATGGTGTCTGGTTGCAGTAATTTGAAGTATCATTCTTATTCAAAAGTCAAAAGATGTTTTCGATCAAGTCGAGTTTTCCAGTCTATAAATAACTATGTGAAAGTTACATCAAGACGATAATATGTGTCCCGCATAAAATTCACCCCAGATAGAGATATATCCAACCACGCAATAGGTAAATCGCATAGAACGATTAATTTTCAACAACATGTTCCGGATCAATAAATAAATAGCATAAAAAACACAAGATTTTGTCCAAGCACTGCTCAAAACCGTGATGATTCCGACCAAATCACAAAACGAGGATTTCTCACCATAACTCGAGAAACTGGAGTATAACCCGCCCAACCCGCGAAAACCGTGATTGAGATGTGTGCGTAGGTTCCACCCAACCGCGCGAGTGCGCACACAGAAAAATCCAAAATAACTAGTAGCTGGAATACCGAATGAAGTTCTCCGACAGGTTCGTAATAATCCTCTCAAAGACCTCGAAAGCACGTGTTCGCCCTAACACTATCGGCACCAACTATACTGATCCGAGCTCGGTAAATAATTACTCCAGCGGATGATCTCGGTGGAGAATCGCACCAGCGATCGGAATACTCGAAAACCAGGATTGCCGTGGGCGGACGAGGTGCAGCTCCGAGAACATCCGTCGTAGCACACTATCTCCAAGCCAATGTTGGTCCAGGCTCCGAAAATCTCATTAGAATCATTGAGGATTCCGGGTATCGACTGATCTAGTATATCACTCCCCAAGATACGTTGAGATTTTCCGGTATGATACTAGGATGACCCAGAATTCTGCCCAAAAACATAAATGTTGATGCCCAATGCACATAAAATGTTAAAAGACCAACATTTTTCGCATCCAAACCAGCTCTTGATTCACGGAGTACGCGCAAAATATATCCGAATTCACACCAAACTTTTCAATAACATCGTAAGGAAGGTAGTACCAGCCAACCTTGCTCAAAACCTGCAGAGTTAATGGAAAGTGGCCGCCATTTTCCCTGCTGCCTCTAATGATAAGTCATACATGCGCTGCAAAATATTCTAACGAGATATTCCCGTCAAAACCTATCCTGAAAAATTCGAAAAAAGGCAAAATTTCCCACTAAAATCTCGGAAAAACGTGAGCGCTCATGACCTAGGAATATACTAAGCGCATGTGCCACCGTCGGAAGAACTACCATCACTAAGAAGATGATGCAAAACTCTCATCAATCGATGTGATGTATTGAATATTTTTAAAGTTCGATGTGCCGTAACTACCCCTGTGGATTCATGCATGATGAGATTAATCAATTTAACCAACTTCCGTAAATATGAGCTTCTATAGTTGTATAAAAGTGAAATTCACAAAAGTTGCTAAAATGGCATAAATGTAAATGGGCTCGCCGGAGTGCAGTCCACCCAATATACATATGGGTGTTTGTGGTTTGTCCTAAATACATGCGTCCCAGCGTCTCTAAATGGACAAAAGGTCAACTCTTTTTCTCATCACTAAACGAGTATAGCGTTGTGTGACAACATGACATGGTTATAAGAGGAACTAATGGTGAACATGGTGCTCTGCCATATCTAGAACAAAAGCAATATATGAGCGGTCCCTTATTTCCTTAAATATATTAATACGAAAACTTCGTGGGCTCCTTAACTCAAATTAGTATATAACTAACTACAATCATACGAGTGCAAAGATAAGCGTAGAGTCATCACTCATGGGCCATAGAATAAGATTTAACTAGGCCCTATCTACATCGTTATGACAAAAAATCCTATAAACGGTCTTTTCCGAACGATCCTGCCGTCAAGCAAACAGAGTTCAACAATTCTCATAGTTAACAGTGAAAATCTCCATAACCTTCAACGTCCGAACATACCCAAATGTCGTTCTTATTGCCGAACTTGAAAAACTAAGACAACTGTACTCACACGCAGCCCTGAAGATGACCGCCTCTGACCCAAAAAGAATCAAGCGCTCCATGATTTCTAGTGTCCATATAAGATTTACCCATTGATCATAACTCTTTTTATATTATTTTTACTCTTTAAATGCCCAAATAACGTTAATAATCTGGACTATAGCAGATTCCTCAAAACACGATTTGAATAACATCTAAGCAAAATGTATCTGTGATAGCTCTATAATAACCGACACGATAAAATCGATCCTCTCTTTGCTGCTATTACCGCTCTCGTATTCCTGTATAGAACTATATATGACATTATTCGCCATAGACCTCTCTAATAGTTAGTCCTGTAGAATAATTGGAAATACTGAACAATTCTGTACACATGCCTCAAAAACTTGAAAAATCTGAACATAGACAGAAGTCAGAACAATGTGATAATAACGATAACATACTTCATCTACATACACACGCAGATGAATGGATAGACATACTCTACATTGTAAACAAACTGGCACGGAACCACGCCTACGCGCGCCTATTCACACTCCAAAAGCCTAAAGAACACATATATAAATACCAAAGTATCCAATATAAAAAAAGAATAAATAAGCCCGTAGATCAGAGCCCAGGGCAATGCTTATATTGTTACATATGTCACTAGAACTAAAGGAGCTCTTTTGATGAAGATTGAAGGTCCAGATCCACCTATTTGAGGTAATCGGCGTATAATATATAGTAGAGTGAATAATACTCTCTTATCAGATTAGTTGTTTTTGATTGTAAGTTAGAGATTTGCAGGCAATATACATTAAGAATTAAAATGTTGGGCGTTAAAGATAACGGATAGACTTACACGGACTGAGTATAAGAAATCGTGATGCTTATGATAGATATTCTAACTTATATAGTACTCGTTCCACTGATATTATTTCAGTGAGTGTGGGCATACAATTTATCTTAGTAATCTTGTTTTATTATAAACAAACAATATTATACATCATTTACAACCTCTACGTGATAAGATAGACTATACATAGAAAAGTTTATATATGAACAAAGAATATTTTCACAAATGAAGGAGAGAGAAAAACAAAATAAGGGAAAGAATTCATTTTTATCTATAATCATAACTATGTATAAATAGTAATTCTCATCCGATCATCATTCATACATTTTTATCTTCAATCCATTATTTTTACTATACCTATTCTATGTAAATAAATAAAGAGCGCATAGTAATTTCTTAACTACAACGTACTGAAGATATATAATTATTGAAATTACATCACTTTAATTCTATTGCAATGCGTAGTGGTATTCTATTTAACTTATATCAGATATTGTGCTATCTTTACACTCTAATATTAATAATGAATCATCAAATTTATGCAAGTAGAGTGTTGTAAATAAAGTAAAAATTTAATATAATTAATACATTAAAATACTACCATAATGTCATCGCAAAAATATACAATATTTGAAAAGTAAATTTTCTCCTCAAAAATAAATTTAACAGAGTTTAATAAACTTCTGCACTCTTCAGTAATCACATTAATGATACGTGCTTTATAACTAAAGGATTTTGATCCGCTCTTACGGGCGGAGGAGAATGAATATTAAAATAATGTAAGATCTATTTTAATCATCATAATATATCCTAACACCCATTGATTATAATTTTTGTAAATAATCATGTTCGAGTACAGAACTATATAATTATTTTGTTTGTTAGTATTGGCAATAATACTAAAACAGCTAAACACTTTACAAGTATTTATTTTGTTTATAGGACACTTATTTTTATTAAAAATTTGAAAAATGCATTAGAAATAAATTAAATATATCTAGTAATAAATCTGTACGTATTACTCATAATATCTTTATGATGATTACTTTTTCCTACTATGTATATTCGAGTATAGAAGCTGAAAAGACATATCTGAGTGATTAGGATATTATCATCACTTTATTATAGTTTCTAAATAGATTAGTTGTCCAATACAAATTTCTACAGTAATATTCCTACTTCTAAATTAATAAAATAGTAGTGAATTTATTAAGCAAAAAAAAAATATGCGTTTCAAAATTCAATGTCTTTGTTTGGAAGCTTACAATGATTTTCAAATATTTGAAGCGATCTAGAAAAATAGAGTAGAATCAAAACCTAATTGGAATTCACAAGATGGACAATGAATGTTATTTCTTTACACTCAACTACCGATGATCTTTAATTGGTAAATGATTGTAAAAGTAATCACCATTGCAGAAATTATTTTTTTCTCTCTATTTCTCTAACTACAGATAGAGAAAGCAGATGAGAAAACAACAATCGTCATATGAAAGTATCTCCCATTTCCCTCCTCATTCGTCATATGCTTGTTCTTTCTCTTCAGATACACACGGTTATGATTTATTTTTTGTATACCGATCAATGGCCACTCAAACGTGGAAGGACTATTTAGAGAATATCATAAGATAGTTAACCTCCACGTGTCTTCCTTTACCGCCATTTCATCTTATGTTATCGCTTGCCCATCTCTATCAACATCCTTCTCGCAGTCCTCCCATCCAATGTGGATGCGGCCTCTCCCTCAGGCCCAGTTCCACTTGTGCATAGCTTAGCCATGGCTCTGATCTCCGCAGTCATCCTCCTTGGAATTCTCTTGGCCATGCGCTGGCTATGACGGCGAGCATGCACCACGACTGTCAAGTGGTTCCTTCGAGGTGAAGAGATCATTACTCAATCTTAACCTTAGCAAGATCATCTTAAAGTTTCGCGGACGATGATGACCATTTAGATTCTTTTTGCAGGTGGTGTATTTAATGAAGAAATATAATGGCTTGATGAAGCACTGGAATTTGGAGAGGACTTGATCACTATTTATAGGATCAAAAGTTTTGGATCTGCAAAGCAGTTACAGATGGGAAATGAGTAATTAAAATTAATGTAGAGGGAAAGGTAGATGGAAGAAGTAAATGGAGAAGCTTAATGGAGGAAGACGTTACAGATGGGAATATGTTGCCGTTCTCGTAGCGAATACAGAATTTAGGGATTAGAGAAGATGAAGGTTATGGAAGAATGGGAGGGCTCTTAATGGACCTTGAATTCACTCGAGAGTGGACCACGATGGATATAATTCCAACCAAGAAGAAATCAATTTATGTACCACGTGTCACGCCTATATTTCTTTATTTGATGACGTGTCCTCTTAAGAAGAGACACAAAGTCTTCTTTATAATAATATATTTTGTTAAACAAAAGCAAATTCTAACAAACGTGTTAGTAAAACATATTTATAACGGAGGATTCTACAAGATTTTGACGTTTTTGGGCAAAGAGACCTTTCTTCGATTGAAAATGTCTACAAAAATCTTGAACTGGATTACACTAACTTCTCAAACCTGAAGAAAAAATTCCAGCAAGAACTAATCAGTAGACATCTCAAGAACACATTATCCCCCACACAGCAAAATCTTGATGATCCACAACAGAAAAATCAACAAAAATGGATTTCAATTCCAAATAGCATAGTTGATACTTCAAATGATTGAAAATGTCTACAAAAGACTTGAGGATCTCCATGACTCAAGAGCTACATTTATAAGGACAAAGATTTGATAAATAATACATCTAAACAAGCTTCTTTGACTCCTACATATAGACAAGGATTGAGAAACAATTCTCCAATCACAGAAAACTTCGTTACTCTAAATGAAGATGATAGTAGTTCTGATGATTAACAATCGGAGAAGAAGATGAAGATGATGATCCATCATCATCATCATCATCATCATCTTCGTCGTCGTCATCAGAATATAGAACTTCTGGTGGTGAAACACAGATATAATTCCAGAACCATAACACGAATCGACCCAATTGCTGAAGCGGGAAACAGCAGACGAGCTGCAACATCTCGCCGCTTCTGATTCGATCCGACGCCGGAATCCACCGTAATCGCTGAAATATCTCCGCCGATAAATGGGCTACGGACAGCACCGTGTCCCCTCGGAAACACCATGTCTCTACAACAATCGTCTTACAACAATCTATCTCTTTGATTTTTTCTCTGTGTGAGACTCCGTGTTGTAAACTTAAGTGGAGGAGAAAAAGGTTCATTAACTTAACCCAACCGAACTCAATCTGAAATTTCCGGTAGCTTGTTTTTAGTTTTATTGTCCGAACCGGATCAATAATTACATTAACCAATCGATTTTTTCGGTAAATGACCCTACTCTTTTATTCAAATTACCCGATATCCCAAAAAAGACCAAATATTCGAATGTCCAAGCCCAATTTTCACATTCTCAAACCTACTTCTGTTTAGAAATACCACCTTAATTTTTTTTTGGAAAAAATACCACCTTAAATAAACATCATATAGTTGAACGGAATCATTTTCATTAAAAATCTCTTATCTATTAAAAGAAAAACAGGTACAATATTGTGAGACATGACACGTCGTCATGAGAATTATTCTCGTGAGTCTTTAGAAAAATAAGTTGATTTATTTAAATATAAAACTATAGTTTTCATTAAATTAACCATAAATTTCTTATTAATTTAAACAAAAATTCTTCATTCTTTTCTTAAATAAAAGCTACAAAATTATCTAGTGCGATTAAAAATAAATAAATAAATATATATGGCAATTAATTATTTTAATAATAAATATTTAATATCAATTTGTATACTCGCTATCCTTTTCGTTTAAATCTTTGTTATTAAAATAATTATAGATAACCAAAACCATATGATTAGGAACTTCATTAAATAAATAACCATATCAAAATATATCATATATCTATGTTAATATCATTTAAATTTATTTATATATCATATACAATATATATAAATTGATTGTTTTGATTTATTTACCATAAAATGATCGTTAATAAGCAAGAGTGTTGATTTGATTTATATGTGCGTGCCAATTTAATTATATACGTAATAATTAATTATTTTTAATTATTCATTATATATTTATTATTTATAACATGTAGAAATATATATAATAAGTAATAATACATAAATATAATTTGCATATAAAATATTTATTCTATGCAAGGTGCAGATTTTAACCTCGTTATGAAATATTGGTTTTAAGATTAACAAGAAAAATTAACTACAGGTTTGATAGGAAAACCAAATATAAAAACAACACATGGATACCTTAGTGATATGCAGACTTAAGGAAACTAAGTGATCCAGATTAGAAGCAATCCACGACATTAGACATGTGGCCCCCGGGATATAATATCATGTTTTGGATTTGTTTGAAATCTTAAAAAGAAAGTTATTTGTGATTGCACATTTCCTTTGAGAATTATTGTAGATCTTTCCATAGGTTCGATATATTTGAAAATTTTAAAAGAATAAATAAATAATATAAAACAGTAATAAAACCAAGTTAAACCATTCGCAGTATAAAAGTTTTTTTTCGTAGTATTACTATTAGCAAGTAATAAACCAAATGAACTAAGATTAAACACTCTCTAGTTAAAAGCTTTGACTCCTTGTATGATGTTAACACGCTATTCTAATTACAATCAATTCATCTTGTTGGGTACGACCGTTACACTTTTTTTTTATCTTACTAATTAATTTATTAAAAATTGTAATGACCAATCTCCCCCATATATTAAAAGAGAAGTCACTTTGCCACATGTCACTTATACAGAGCTTCTCAGAAGAATTTTGAGACATTTGATTCGTCGATTTTTTTGGAATTTCTTTATCATTTTTTTAATTCATCGATCTCAATATAATAAGAAAGTATCACTGAATACTAATTACAAGAGAAAACATAATTTAATGACCAATTAACATCACTTTCCAAATGACTTATATAATTAGTTAATAAATTACTTGCTCAAGAATATTAGTTAATACATGTAACAATTAGTTTCCTTATAACAAATAAATTACTTGCGCAAGAATATTAGCTAATACATGTAATAATTAGTTTCCTTATAACAAATAAATTACTTGCGCAAGAATATTAGTTAATACATGTAATAATTAATTAATATGGACAATTTAATATCTTCCTTTAAACGCAAATTCTCAGCGTAATAATTAACTAATATTCTTGTGCAAGTAATTTATTAATATGAATAATTTAATATCTTCCTTTAGAATAGTAAATTCTCAGCGGCTTAATCTAGGCCTATCACCATATAGAATTTATATTATTAACATGGATGTTGCAGATGGATTATGCAATGGTACTAGACTAATTGTTACTCAGCTACTTTCCCATGTGATAGAAGGTATAATTATAACCGGAAACAATATTGCTGGAGACAAGGTTTGGATTTGTAACACCACATGACACAAAGTTTCCTTTCAGAATGCGTTGAAGACAGTTTCCGGTTACATTGGCTTTCGCGATGACTATCAACAAAAGCCAAGATCAAACACTAGAAAGAGTTGGTTTGTTTCTGCCTAGGCCAGTGTTCTCTCATGGTCAGTTCTACGTTGCACTTTCAAGAGTTAAGTCGAGATCTGGATTAAAAATCCTAATAACTGGTAAAGAAAGGAAGCCGGAGACAAAAACATTGAATGTTGTCTACAAACAAGTTTTCCAGAATATTCCGTAGGCAGGGTACGTAATTGTTATCTATTTTTTCCAATAATTTTTTTTTAAAATATAAACTGTTACAATTTTTTTTTTGGGAATTTGCCAGATGGGTAGTGATGAGTATGAAGATCGATAATATTTCATTGCGAATCAGTTTTCCGACTATTCCGATCATGGTATGTCACTTTACTATTTTTTCTGTTCAATAAAAAATAGAAAAGAATAAATCTTTTAAATTATGTAACACGTCCACTTGCTTACAAAATTAAATACATTTTTTTGCAGGTTTCTAATGGATGTTGTTTTCATACTTGATCAAGTATGCTTGATCAAGTACTTCATACTTGATATAATTTATGGATAATACTTTCAATTTTATTATATTTTTTTAATATGTCTATATAAACTTTTCTAAAAAAAACATAATAATATTTTTACCTAAAATAAAGACTTACAACACATATACAATACAATTATAATTAGTGATATTATAAAATATGTTACTTCTAAAACTATACACTATTAATTCCAGATTTGGAAAATAAAATATCTTCTTAAATACACAAATTATTTTGGGACGTTGCAATTATGCATACCGGAACGACTACCTCTTGATACTGAAGTTACTTTGTTCCATCTCGTCCGTGTAAAATATCGAGTACCAACATTTTCCTGTGCCTGATGCTTTCTTTCAAAGACAGTGGTCTTATAATATAAAATCTGTTACTGCTAAAACTTTGTACTACTTAATCTATAATTTGAATATGTTTATGTCCACACAAGGTGCGAACCGGTCACCTAGTACGTATCAAAAACGATGACTATCTTTGAATCTTGATCATCCTTTTTATCCGTCACTCCTCTTTTTATTCAAAACCCCTGTTACTTTTTCCCCAAGAAACCATCCCACAAAAAAATTGCAAGAGAAGAAACTTAATATATGGTATCAGATTTTTGATATTTTGTGGTGATTTCTTTGAGTTAAATCAGCTTTTTATATCACTCATAATTTATTCTCTTTTATACATCATAGAAACATTTAACATGATGTTTCAGAAACAGAGATGATTGTAAGATCATAGTAAAGCCGTTCTTCAAATCTTTTGTCTCTTTGGATCTTTAATACAAAACCTTACATTACACTTTTTTTTGGTGCAACCTTACATTACACTTACAAGATAAATTTACCAACAACAAGCAGCAACATTTGGTACAAATCTGCCATTGTAAAGAAAGATGTAACATATTAACTTCAAATCATGAGATATTAAAAGAGACAAAACTTTCGACTTTTTTTTTTTGTTTTTTACCTGCTGATTTACTTCCTTAAGCTAAGTGCAGGGAGGACTTTTTTACCGTAAGGATTGGTTCAAACTTCAAAGAGATGAGATATGAAGTTTAGTAGCATCAACCAAAAGACCATTGAAAAGTCCCCTGCAACAAGAGTCTGATCTTTAGATATTGAATTTGAAACAATCTGATTCTCTACGGACTGAATCTAAATCATTCAACAATTGTGATTTCGTTTTACCTTGGATTGTTTTAAGAGCTGCTTGAATGACATAATTTCCATACGGAACCACCATAACTTGCCCCAAACAACCATAGGTTATGAGTTCTCTGATGATGCAAGCATGATGCTTGTCATCAGCTAGTTTCAGACACTTCTCAACTACATTGCTACGACATTTCTGCATTGATAACTTGGTTAGTTCCCTTCTAGTTGCTCGAGGATTTAGTTGATTGCCCATTGAAGCTGAAGCTCAAATACATATCAGAGAACATAGTTCCTGCACAAAAAAAATAAAATAAATGAGATTAAACACATTTATTGTTTTATGTAATTTAGTTTTAGTCCATCACTACAAGAAAACATCGTTATTCTGAGGGACATACCAAGGGAAACTGAGTTCCTCGGAATTTTCTGATGAAAAACCGAGGAAATACCGAGGAAAGAAAGAAATGTGGTTTCCTCGGAATTTTTCCGAGGAAATTCCGAGGAAGACCCAGTTCCTTGGAATATTCCGAGGAATACCGAGGAAAACAGGGTTCGTCGGAAAAAACCGACGGTTATTTCAAAAATTCCGAGGACTTTTTGTAGCCGTTAGAGAGCCGTTGGGGGATTTTAAAAATTCCGAGGAAATTCCGAGGAAGTGTCGGTTCTCCTCGGAATTTCCTCAGTATGTCGGCAGGATTTCATCTATAAATTCAGCCACCCCTCTTCCTCTTCATTCCACTCCATTTCTTCTTCTTCCCTCCTACTATCACGAATTTGGTTTCAAAAAAACATGTCTTCTCAAATTATTTTCGTTCTTGGATCGATCGACCTCATTTGGATCCGGACACGAGATTGCTTACGGAAAGAATACCAACGAGGTATAACCGAATTCATGGGGTTAGTTCGCAGACAACCGGAAGCAGAAACAGGTAAGTTAAGATGTCCTTGCTCTAATTGTAAAAATAGAAGGTTATTAAAGAGTGGGATGTTTGGACTCATCTATATTTGAGTGGGTTTACACGAAGTTACAAAATTTGGTATCATCATGGGGAAACTAATTATGAACATGGTTAGTACTAGCGAACCTCAGCCGGCGGTTAGATTAGAAGAACCTATTAGAACGGATGTAAATTATGGTGTAGGTACTGAGCAGATGGTAAATGATCATTTTAGAGGGGAAGATTTACCCAATGCAGAAGCTAGGAGATTTTATGATATGTTGGATGCTGGAAAGCAACCATTGTACGAAGGTTGCAGAGATGGTCATTCAGCTTTATCATCTGCTACAAGACTGATGGGCATTAAAACAGATTATAACTTGGCTGAAGATTGTGTGGATGCGATAAGCTGATTTTGTTAAAGGTATTCTACCTGAGGATAATGTAGCTCCAGGTTCATACTACGAGGTTCAGAAACTCGTAGCTGGTGTTGGTTTATCTTATCAAGTAATAGATGTATGCAGCGATAACTGCATGATTTATTGGAGGGCGGAATGACCAGCGGATTACATGCAAATTTTGTGGGAAGCCTCGTTATAAAGATACGAGTGGAAGAGTTCCAGTGCCATATAAGAGGATGTGGTATTTGCCTTTGACGGAAAGGTTGCAGAGGTTGTATCTTTCGGAACGCACAGCGCAACGAATGAGATGACATGCAGAGCACTCAACAAATGATGAGATTAGACATCCTTTCAGATGCAAAAGCGTGGAAGCATTTCCAATCAAAGTATCCCGACTTTGCGTATGAGAGAAGAAATGTCTACCTTGGATTATGTACTGATGGTTTCAGCCCGTATGGGAAGGAGTGGAAGACAATATTCTCTATGGCCAGTCATTGTTACAGCATACAACTTACCCCCAAACTTGTGCTTGCGACGAGAGTTTCTGTTTCTCTCCATTCTCGTTCCCGGACCAGAGCATCCTAAGAGATCACTTGATGTGTTTCTTCAGCCACTAATATATGAGTTGCAACAACTAATGGGCTGAAGGTGCTGAAACATACGATATTTCGTGTAAAGAGAACTTTCAAATGCGGGCAGTACTAATGTGGACAATAAGTGATTTTCCAGCATATGGTATGTTATCTGGATGGACAACGCATGGGAGGCTATCATGTCCATATTGTCAAGATGACACATAAGCTTTCCAACTAAAGAACGGAAGAAAAACGTGTTGGTTTGACTGTCACAGACGATTCCTACCACCTGATCATCCATACCGTCGGAGTAAGACTTTGTTTAGGAAGAACAAGCAGGTGTTTGATTGGTCCACCTTGAAGAAGTTAGTGGGTTAGGTTTGAAGACACAACTAAGAGATTTTGGTGCAGCAAGGACGCCAGACGTCGGTGGACATGAGCATTTTCCGGTAGATGCTGTTGGAGAACTACATAACTGGCACAAAAAAAGTATTTTTTGGGATCTGCCATATTTGGGGAGGATCATCTGCTAAGGCATAATTTAGATGTCATGCATATTGAGAAGAACTTTTTTGACAATCTCATGAACACGATCCTTAACGTTTCAAGGTAAAACAAAGGATAATTTGAAGTCAAGACTAGATTTAGTCGATATATGCGCTCGTTCAGAACTTCATGTTGATAGGAATGGTAGGGCTCCTTTTCCCATATACCGACTTGATGCAGAGGGAAAAAATGCCTTCTTTGATTGGATTTCAAACGATGTGGAGTTTCCAGACGGTTACGCATCTAATTTGCGTAATTGTATCGACAGAAAGGAAGGAAAGTTTACTGGTTTGAAAAGTCACGATTGCCATGTGTTGATGCAGCGCCTCCTTCCGTTTGCCTTCAAGGAACTATTACCACGAAATGTTCATGAAGCAATTGCAGGGATAAGTGCTTTCTTCCGCGATTTATGCACCAGATCAGTGACTCTTGAAGGTATTGAAAATCTGAAGACTAACATAGTCGTGATTCAGTGCAACCTTGAGAAGATATTTCCTCCCTCATTTTTTGATGTTATAGAGCATCTTGTTATTCACCTGGCAAGAGAATTGGAACTTGGTGGTCCTGTGCAGTATAGATGGATGTATCTGTATGAGCGGTATATGTTCCATTTGAAGAAGAAGGTGAAAATTTAAGTAGGGTGGAAAGGTTCTATAGTCGCACAAATGATCAATGAAGAAATATCAAACTTTGCCCGAGTACTACTTTCCAGCAGGAGTTCAGACCAAAAACAGAAGACCTGCTCGCATGATGATAGAGGCGAACGGGCAACATATCATGTTAAGGTTCCAGATATTGTCACAGATGTTGGACGACTTAGCGGAAAACCAAAGGACCGTCGACTTACTGAGCATGAGCGAAGTCATTTGCAAACATATTTGCTCACCAATTGCGAAGATGTTCTTCAATATGAGAGGTAAGTTTATTATCTTTCAAATTTTTATTTTAACAAATTAACATTTATACCTTTTTAAAAACATTATTCCGAGGAGTTTTTTCCGAGGACATATTTCCTCGGTATGTCGTCGGAATACCTTTATTCCGACGACATACCGACAATTTCGGCCCTCGGAATGAGCATGTTTTCTTGTAGTGCATTTATTTTGATTCCCACACTTTTTCACCAAAATCGAAAATCCATTTTTTCCGTCAAACCAAAAAATAGAATTTTTCCATAAAAACTGAAAAATTGGGTTTTTTCACCCAAACCGTTAAATCAAGTTTCCAGCTAAAATCAAAATTTGAGTTTTCTCACCTATACCGCAAAATCGAATTTCTCGCTAAACTACATAATCAAGTTCTTTCGCCAAAACAAAAAAAAAAATCAAGTTTTTTCCGCCAACAAAAAATTGATTTTTTGCCAAAAACCCAAAATCAAGTTTTTCACTAAACCACACAATCAAATTTTTCTGCCAAAACCAGAAAATCAAGTTTTCCAGCGAAAACCAAAAATTGAGTTTTCCCGTAAAAAAAAGACCAGTTTTCCCACTAAACTAAAATAAAGTTTTTTCGTCGAAACTACAAAATTGAGTTTTCTCGCTAATCCACACAATCAAGTTTTCTTGCCAAAACCAAAATCTAATTTCTCGCTAAACCACATAATCGATTTTTTCCGCCAAAACCAAATCAATTTTTCCCGGTTAAAACCAAAAATTGATTTTTTTCCGCCAAAACCGCAAACTTGAATCTCCCACCAAAACCAAAAAATCAGGTTTTCCCGCCATAACTAAAAATGTGATTTCTTGTTAAAACCGCAAAATCGAGTTTTCCCGCCAAAAACCAAAAATTGATTTTTCTCCAAAACCGAAAAAATCTAGTTTTCAACTAAAACAGAAAAATTGAGTTTTCCTGAAAAACTAAGAATAGTTTTTTCTTGCCAAAACCGCAAAATCAAGTTTTTCTTTTAAAAATGAAAAAATTGCCTCAAAACCGAGTTTTTCCACCAAAACCTTAAAAAAAAAATTCCCGCTAAAACCGAAAATCAAGTTAAATTTTATAGAGCTTTTAAGTTAAAAATAAATAGAAAAATTTATATATGTAAAATCATTTTACAAAAGTAATTAGAACATAAAGTAAAATAAAAATCAACAATAGCTTAAGTGAGTCTAAATGAGTTAGTGCAAAATTCACGGGTCTAAATAGGTTCCCCTAATAGATCTATTTTTAAATAAGTTTAAATGGCTATGGATTCTAAAATCAGGTGAGTCTTAAAACGCGGTTAGTTCAAATGGAGTGGGTTTTGTCATTTTAGCATCCCTAATTAGACGCAATCTCATAGACTAAGAGATCCTTTTGTTCTCCTTCGAAATAGCAAAGACATTTTTGAAGCACACAACATCCATGTCTATCATTATGACTCATCATTACTAAGTTTATGTGAATTTCTTTGTCTGCTTGAAGTTATGGTTTTAAATAGTTTGAAGACCATCCCATATTTTTCTATCTTATTATATATTGTTGCTATTCAGTATGGCATATTCAGTCAATAATATCAACAACTCAACTTTGCTCCAAAACTTTGCTAAAAATCGAGACATCCACCATAGTTAGAAAGTTATTGTAAACTAAACGAATGATACATCACCACATAAATATATGTATACATTCAAACAATAGTAATTTATCAAAAATTATAGAATTTATATTATTAACATTCTTGGTCTATTATATATTATGTTGCTGACACCAACAATATAGTTTTGTATAGTTTTCAATACATATTTTTTGTCTAATATAGCCATGTGGTGACATTTTGTTCACATAGTTAACAATCATTTTTCTACTTTATATGATTTTTACTGGTTTCCAGATAAACACTTTCAAGCGCTTACTCGAGTACAAACCCTAGCTTCCAGTGGCGGATGTACTTAGGTGACTATGGGGGCACGTGCCCCCTATTACTTTTTTTTATAACCGTTGGGGGTCCTAGCCGGTAAGTGCAGACTAATCTCCACAAGGCCTTCCATCCGGGCACGCACGGTTATAGGCGAGAAGGTGGCCAAAGCGACTTGAACCTATGGCGGACACTCCAACTGGAATTATATTACCAATAGACCAAGAGCTCTTGGTTAAAAAAAATTATATGTATATTAACTAGATAAATTTACGTAACAAAAATAAATCTTTATGTTTCAGTATTAACAAAAACACATTACTATATTACATAAATTCATTGTACTCATTATTAACATAAGTTACTTTTAAGAAGCCCAATCAAAAACTAAAAGAAAATAATTAAAAAAAATTAAAATTTACCTAATTACTACCCACATTTTTTTATTGTCTTCTTCCTAATCATTAAAAACCAAACGACGCAGACCAAAAAAAATTATGCCAACAAGTTCAAGAGAAAACCTATAAGGTAAAACTAAAGAGCGAGATCTCTATATTGACAATATTCTGGAAGAAGAAAGATTTTTTTTAATTTGAAAGATCTTGGAAATCTTACATATATGATGGTGAAGACAAAGAAACATCTTTCACATCTTAGGTTTATCGACTTTGAAGCTAGTTTTGACTTTACATATTGCCACTGCTACTTGAAAAAAAATTTCAGCGATGAAGATTGTAAAGACTAACTTACGGAATCGAATAAGTGATCAGTTTTTGGATGATTGTGTTGTTTGTTTTGTTAAAAAAAATATTTGAGAAAATAACAAATGAAGTAATAGTGAAAAGATTTCAAAGTATGAACTCTCAGAGTATAAATTTGAAAAGGTATTATTTTTAGTTATAATTTTTTTTTATTTAAATAAGTTAATTATTAAAATATTTTGTGCCCCCATTTAATAATAGTTCTAGATCCGCCACTGCTAGCTTCTCTATAGACTTTACCAGGCCAACACATATAACCTTTGTTGGGAGCACAATGAGAATCCTCCGAACAAATACACAGCCCTTCCAAAGCACATCCTTGTTTCACAATCGTGACGTCTCCTTTTAACCCTAGAATCTGATCGGTACACTCTGTAGAAAACAACCCCAAAGGATCCAACCTTTCCTTTACTTTCAAAAAAGGATTTGCGTTCTTATATTTTCTAATGGCGCCATCAAACGCTATATTCATATTCTTCCCCAGTGTGGTAACGCTTCGTATTTTAAAATGGCCATTTGCTCGATCTCTTCGACGTAATCCTCGTAGAGACGCGGTGTCAAGGGATCATCTTTGCTTCAGTACTAAGTTAGGATGTGCTTTGGATGATCAATTTTCAGGAAATTTCATCAGGTAATAATAACTAACATTCAATAAACATGATGTTAGATGATCAATTTTTTAGGAAAATCATTTTTTAATTAACTGAGAAAAACTGTATTTATAGTAAAAATATTTTTCTACTAAATTTCTTATAAATTTATAATAATTTTCTAATTTTTTTTATTTTTAGTAAAATAAAAATAGAGTTGTTGATTAGAAAAAAGGGAAATGTATTTATTTAAGATTGGTTATCAAATCAGCTAATCAAAAAAATATTTTATATATATATATATAGAAAGAAAGAGATAAATACTCTAGAATAGCACTAAAAAATTTTTAAAAAGTAAAAACTAAATATTAAAATTTCAAAATAAAATGAGTTATTTCGATTATTTTTTTCTTGAGGGTTTTTTGGTGACAAAAACTTAAAAAAAAGAAACTGTCAGTTCTGTAGATTTATATACCTGAGAAATAACATCAAGGACACCTAGAGAAAGCATACATGGATCTATGTGCGTAGTGAGACACCTAGAGAAATTTAAATGAGCATGCACTTAGCATACATGGGTCAATATGATTAAAATATTTTATTAAAAAGCCTAAATAGGTACTTATCTCTTTAAATTTAATTAATTTAGACTTAGAGTTTATATTTGAGTCGTGAATTTTTTTGGTTGGGGTAAACAAAAAACTAAATGTAAATATTTTTTTTTAAATTGTTTCAAAAAATATTGAATTTTAAAATAAATTTCCAAAATTGAGAAAAACATTTTTTTTGAAAATTATAGAAATTTGAATTCAGATAATTCGGTCATTTTCTTCTTTGTGTTGTGTTTTTGCTCATTAATGAAACTTTTCGGTCATTTTCTTCTTTGTGTGTGTTTTTGGTGAAATTTTTTTTTTTGAACTTTTTGAGAGAACTTCTCTAATTTTTTACAGCTTACTAAATATATTGGTTTAGAAAATAATATTTTTACAGCCATTTCTTTTATTTTAATGTAGCTTTAAAAAGTAAATAAAATATGATTGATAATTTTTATAGATATAAATAAAAATTAAGGGCAAGGACACTAATTACATCACAAGTAATCACCGACTAAATGTTTTCATGCACCATGTACAGCAATATTTTATTTTTTTTTAAATAAAATAAAATTATGTTAATATTCTAGATTTATTATTTGTATACTAATATTTTAATATAAATTTTAGTTTAGTTAAACATAACATTAAGTTAAAATAAAAAAATTGGTTTATTTTAAATTATATAGAAGATATATATATATATATATATATAATAGTTGATATAATTTTTTAATAATTATTAAAATAAAACTAAAAAGAATTTTAAAATTTGTAGATATCAAAAGGAAACAAATAATGTTACGACAAAAATTATATAATTTTTTTAGTGTATGAAATTTAATTTTTTATTAATTGAATGATTATAAAAATAGATTTAAATCATATATAAAACAATTTTTAAATATTTTACATTTCTATTATTATATTATTTAATATCATATTAAATGATTTATTTTAATGATGTTGTATTAGTTATTTATATACTAAAAAGTTTACAAGGGCAAGGACACTAAATACATCACAAGTAATCACCCACTAGAAGTTGTCCTGCACCATGTGAAACAATAAAAATTTTAAATATTTTTTTTTTAAAAATTATGATAATATTATAAATTTTATTATTTGTTATACTAATATTTTAATATAAATTTTATTTATTTAAACATAAAATTAAGTTAAAATAAATATTTTGGTTTATCTTAAATTATATAAGAGAAGATATATATATATATATATTATATATATTAAATTATATAAAATTTTATATTTATTAAAATAAACTAAACGGAATTTTTAAAATTTGTAGATACAAATAATGTTACGACTAAAATTTTATAATTTTTTTTTAAAATGTATGAATTTATTAAAAAAATTCTTAATTTTAAAATTGTATGTATGATTATAAAAATAGATTTAAATAAGATTTTTTAAAAATATTTATATTTATATTATTAGTATTATTATTATTTAATTTCATATTAAATTGATTTATTTTAATCATATTGTATTAATTATTTCTATATTCTAAAAAGTTTACCAAAAAATATAAATTTACATTAAATGTGTCAAGTCATCAATTATATCATGCCATGTCATTATCTTTTAGTGAAAGTTATTCTGGAATGACATGTGTCAAATCACTTCTCAAATAATGTCTAATAGTTATTAGTTAGGCAGTTATAGAATGATCTATTCTTTCGGGATATCTAAGTAATATCAGCATGGTCCAATACTTATTAGCTGGACCGAAACTATAAGTTTATAAGTATGATGGTTTGATTGGGATAACTAAGTTTTTTAAAAAAAAAAAATTGTCAACAAAGGCTATATTAATGTTAATTTGATTTTGAACCCGAATGTCGCTTCAGTGAAAATCAAATCAAAATAAACTATAACAGAAGATCGAGTCTGAGCGCCACATGTAAGCTTGGCAACCATTCAATAATTTCTCCTTAGAATATGTTGGATCACAAAGTTAAGGAAAAACTCCTTACAACACTCAATTTCTCTATGTAAGTAGTGAAAGCCACTATCTTCACTAGTTGTAAACAATTTATTTCAAACACCACTATTGTAATGTAAAACATCTTCATGCATTCCAGTGCCCAAACTACTTCATATTCTGCATGTAAAGGTGATATATTTCTTCGGATATTCATGACTCTCATTATATTATCGATAGAACTTTTTCCGCTACAAACCATATTTGTAAACACATCTTTATCTTTCCATATTCCATCTACATAGCACCATGTACATTCTTTAAGAACTTTTTGTAATTAATAAACACATATCTAACCATTAGTGAAGACCAAGGCCGGTTCAAAACTTTTTGGGGCCCTTGAGCAAAAAAACATTTTTAAGTGAATTTTGGATAGAAATATTTTTTTTTAATTTTTTTTAAAATAAAGATAAAATCTTAAAAATATATGAAATTTTAATAGTAAATTTAGTTACAAATGTATATAAAACATTAATTAAAATATGGATTTTGGAATATATATATTATATATAGATAGATAGATAGATAGATAGATAGATAGACATAGATATAGATATATAACTTTTTATATGCTTGACAAAAAGATTATTTAAAAAAAATGTTTTTAGCAAAAAGAAAAATTAGGCCCCCAACTATTATAGGCCCTGGGCGGTCGCACCCATTGTTCCCCTAATCTAAGCCACCCCTGGTGAAGACGTGAAATAAAAACAAAAGGCAGCCTAAGGGACCATGGGAATTGAGAGATATTTCCCCCCACATAATGGATGTGTCTGAATGAGACGATCAATTATGTCTTATATATCATGGCGCCGTACTGCCCATTCCTTGTGCTCCTAACGATATTCCCAACCTCCCCTCAACTTAGTTATTTGTCAAATGAGAATATATAATATTTTTCTTTCAAAAAAAAGAAGAGAATATAGAATATTTGCTAGGAAGAATGTCAAACAAAAATTTAAATAAGAGTGAAGAAGAAAAACATAAAAAAATTATTCATGGATATTTAAGTATAACTGAAAAGCGTGTAACAAAATCTTTTTGGGAGATTGATTATCCACGACAATTTACTATAGAAAATAGCTCAAAAGAGTGTGAAGCTTGACTTTGTCCGAAAAGAACGCAAATAATTCCCTTAAGAGAATATTCAGTACGGAATTGGTTTACTCATGATTGGAGAATGGAACACAAGTAGCGTCGGTGTTGGGTTCTGGAGCTCCAAGACCGTATCCTTGATCTATTAGACCATATCCAATGGTTTATTCTATTTTTTCTTCTAAAATAGAGTTACTCTATAATAGAGTAATTCTTGCTCCAATGATATTTTATTTTACAATAAAAAAATAGAGTGATGAATAAGAAAAAGTTATTTTATAAATAGAGTAAACCTATTTTACTCTATTATAGAATAAAAAATAGTGTGCAACTGGAAATTTTTTATTTCAAAATCTATTTTAGAGTTAAAAATAGAGTGGAGTTGAAGATGGTCTTAGGATCGAAGAAAACCCTTAAAGTTTGTATGAGCTTATTCTAGAATCTTAAGAATAATATGGGGAGTGTGAAGTCTGATAAGATGAAATAAATGCTAGTTTTATATGCATATTTGAACTTTCATTTGAGCCTTATGTTTAGTGTTTTGGTTTGCGAAAATACAATCAATTCAAACTTCAATCTAGTAAAATAGGATTTATGTTGATTACTATTGCTCCTAATCCAAAACTGGTATATATATGGAGAACTCTTATATATCAAAATCAAACAAATTAAATTATTAACTAGCCTTTGGACCCGCGCGCCCGCGCGGATGTTATTTTTATGAATGTCAAATATTTTAAGCAATTTGTTTGATATAACTGTATATATGAATGTAACTTAGTATTGATATCCGTTATTCGATCTGGGATCCCATCCGCTTCAAAAAATGAATATTCGGTGATCCTAATAGTGATTTTACGGATTCGACTGATCCAAGTACGAATTCGGATAGTAAAATTTAGGTCTATGATATCCGGATTTCGATATTAATATTTAAAATTTAATTATAGTTATCTATGTATATTATATATACTTTTATATAAAATAACTAAAATTTTAATTTTAAATTTGAATGCTTTTAAAGTATTTTAAAATAATAATTTTAAATAGACTAATAGATGGTTAATAGTTATTTTTTAATAAAAAAAAACAGGTCTAAATATCCGCGTGTATTCGGATTTTAGTCTGAATATCCTAACCCCGAATATCCAGATCCGGATAACAATTTTACGAATCAGACGAATGCATATCTGAATCCGTATATCCTAAAATACCCTGGAAATTCGATCCGTCCTAAACATAACTGTGTATATGTATTATAAATTTATAAATTGCATAAGTTATTTTATTATATATATCGTACAAATGAATAATACATTGTATTTTTTGTATATATAATCATTTATAATAAATATTAGTATGTATTTTAGTCACTAAATTGTTATGGAAAGTTACATGATTTTGTTATTGTAAATGAATAAGTTCAGATTATATCTAAAATTATTGACATTATTAGTTTTTTTATAGTTCAAATATAGTTGGTTAACTTATATGAATATGAATAAAAAATAAAACTAATTTAATTCTATATATATGTATAAACACATATATATTTTTTTATGAAATTCCAATTTCAATGACAAATGTTGTTAATGGGCTTAACTCATATTTATTTTTTTTCTTGTTAATAATCAATGTTTTTAGATGTTTGGATTCAAGGATAATATTAATGGCATTTCTTGTAAATATTAGGTAAAAATAAGGGTTATTTCTTATTTGTACTTCACTTTTAATAGATTAGATTCTATTTGGTATCATTCAAAGTTCATTTGGCTAGAAAGAGTCAGTTGACTTGTGATTTTAGAATCAATTTGTTTACCACTCTGAATCAGATCGTTACAATTCAAATTAAGTTGCATTGACGAACCCATTTGAGGCTCATTTCTATTGAGGCTTACGAAATAACAGACTTTACATGATTTGACACTTTGGACTTAGAAGTGAGAAGAGAACACACTAGAGCATGATTAATGGCGGAGACCCATTTCGGGTTTTAGGGCATAATTTGACACTTTTCAGGTAAAAACGTGTATCTCTTATTTAAAAAAAGTTTTGATTTTTCTTAATTAAAAGTAAGAAATGTATCTTATATTACACTAGAACTCCACCTTAAGAAACCTCATTAATCATGGTCTTAGGTTAAAAGCTCTCACTTAATCTATATTTTGTAAGATACAGACAAACACAATCTAGTCTTGACTTTTGAAACTGTTTGTTAAGAAAATAAAAGAAACCAAGTTATCTAATTACAATTGGAGTTATCATCATCTTCACTGAACTTCTTCACCTCTTCAACATTCTTTAACTCTCCACCTTTTTTCAAGTCTTCAACTTTCTTCAAACCATTCTTAGGCATTTCGTCTATAATAGTGATAACTTCTTCTGAACAGTGGGGACAAGTAAGCCCTCCTCTTCTATTCCCTGAAGAGGCTCCAAAGAATCCACAATGTCACGCATCAATGGCCGAGCCTTTGGATTCCGGTTAAGGCAATGGTAAGCTAACATTGCAGCCTTTTGAACTGATTTAACAGGGTATTCACAGTTCATCCTCGGGTCTATAACGTTCAACACTTTCTTCTTCTCTTTCAACAATGGAAGAGGCCCAATCAATTAGGTTTTGCTCACGCGTGGGACGTGACTTGTCTAATGATTTTCTCCCTGTGATAAGCTCAAGCAGAACTACACCGAAACTGTACACATCACTCCCCGGGTGTCAAATGACCTGCCACCAAGAGAGTTTTCACGTATATCAACAATACTAAAATGGTATCTCTTAGAAACTTACCAGTCATGATGTATTCAGGAGCTGCATAGCCGTAAGTTCCCATTATACGGGTGGAAACATGAGATTTATCTCCTACAGGACCGTCTTTAGCGAGTCCAAAGTCTGATAACTTCGCATTGTATTCCTGTTACAACGACATAATATGAAACCTCTACAACTGTATTTGTGTCAAAATATTATACTCTTTCCGTTCCGAAAAGATTTATGTTTTAGAAAAAAAATTTGTTTCAAAAAGATACATTTTCAATGTGTTAATTAATAGTGAATTGCACATATCAAAGTGTTTATTAAAATCTTATTGGTTAAAATTATGGGGAATAGTTCACTACAGAAAATAATGCACTGTAAACTAAAATATTATATGTTTTCTTAATTAATGTAAAAATTCTAAAACTTACATCAATTTGAAACAGAAGGAGTATACTACTATGTGTACTAACCATGTCTAGAAGAATGTTGGAGGTTTTGAAATCGCGATAAATAACTGGTTTCTTTGCTTCATGAAGGAAGGCTAGTCCTTTGGCTGCTCCGAATGCAATCTTCATTCTAAGGGCCCATGAAAGAGGAAGCAACACTCCTATGTACCAAGAATTATAGTCCATTCAAGAGTGATCTCTAGAAAGAGATAGACATATAATTGTAAGAACCCTAAAACTCACTTGAGAAAAGATTATTCTCCACGCTACCACGAGCCATGTACTCGTAGATTAGCACCCTGTGATTATCCTCACAACAATAACCAATCAATTTCACTAAGTTCGGATGTGAAAGCTGCCCCCAAAAATATCACCTCTGCCTACAGAACATCAACACAGTAGATAAGAATCTCAGTCCATTATTTGAAACTTGGGACACAAGCAAAAGACAGAGACACTACTAACCAGCCATTCTCTGTGACCCTGATAGCTATTATCACCGTCGTGAACTTTAACTGCTACAGGGAGTGGTTGAGGAACCTTTTGATCACCCGAATCCTCTTTAATAAAACCTTTGTAGACACTTCCAAATCCACCACCGCCGAGAACTTTGTCTTGTCTGAAGTTACCTGTAATGTTCTTAAGCTCATCGTATGTGAAAGCTGTTAGAGGATTTGCATTTGAGTCACGTCTTAGATCCTCAACTTCTTTTGGGTTTGATGGTAGCTTTGAACTTGTTTAGTATACGTCCCTTCTTCTGCTGGACTCTGGTCTTTAGGTGATTCTGTAAAAAAAAAAAAAGAGCCATTGTTTTGATTATGTGGATATAGTTAAAGATTCTACTTGAAGATATTGTGTAATTGATTTGGGAAATATTTTACTAGAGGGTCCAAATAAATTCCAACAACATAGAATATATAATTAAAAAACGTGACTTTTGAAGTGACCATTCTAGAAGAAACAAAAGCATAGACCACTCTGAAAAAGAAGAGAGAGATGAAATGGAAGGAAGCACAGATTAAACTTGGTCCAAAAAAAATATTCTAAACAAATAAGTCCAAACTTAAGAAATATAGACGCGAATCCGAATTAAAAAAAACTTAACCTAGAAAATACCTAGAAAAGATGAATATTAACAGAGCATAATAAAGTTTTGACCAAAAAAAAAAAACAAAGCATAATAAAGTAAACCAGAAAACTAAAAGAACAGTCCATTGAATAAATTTGGGGATTAACCGACAGATATTAGATAGTTTGGGCATTTTTTTCGGATAAAATCCACAAGTAAATCTTATTATTTCAGGCCAAGAATAGTAACTGTAACATAGAATTTTCCAGAAACAAAACACAAAAATAAGAAAGAAGAAGAGATAAAATAAAACCTGATTTAGCGTTTGCAGAAATTTTGTGATTAAAGGGCTCAAAACTACACCAACAATTACCCCATTATTCTCAAACAACACACACACAAAAAAATAAAAAGATTGCAATATATAATGAGAAATGAAAAGACAACCCAACTTTCTATTTCTCTTGTACGTTAAAAATGCATGCCCTAGCTCGCAATTTCTGTTCTTGGAATATTTATATCTCCTCTTCTATGTTTTCTTTCTTTTCTTTTTTCCAAGGACGATAAAAGGTAAAGAGATGGTTGAAAGAGAGACACACTAAGGAGATGTTTCTTAGAGAGAGAGAGAGAGAGAGAGAGAGAGGGAGAGAGATTCTTGGTGTCAATGATGGGCAGAGAGGAGAGGTATGAGGTTGGAGAGTAAGAGGTCGTTGCCTATGGTGAAGATGTGGGCCCATTACTCTTTCTCTTTTCTTTCCACTGACAAATCAAAACAGAAGCAAAAACCATTCGTTGTATCTCTTTATTAATTCGTGGGATGTTTTTATTTGTTTAATAGTGCGCATGTATGACTATGACGATGCGCATTTTTAGTCCACAACTCTTTTTGTATTTATTTTCTCTCCATCACTTTCTCTTTGTCTAAAGACTCTAATTGCTTTTACCAATTCTTTCTTCTTTCTCTTTTCATGTTTTTTTTTGTATTATCGGCAAAGTTTGTGTGTCCACATTTCTTTCTTTTTGGCGTTACTTCACATATATTTCGCTTTAATGGATATTAAAATACTATGTTATAGTGCAAAGTTTCACAAAGTGGCTCAACATTTTAACATTTTAAATCGGTAGTTTACTTTTTTTTTAAGAATACTCTAAGATAGAATTAAAAACCTTTTGTCACCAAAATAAATCTAAAAAAAAATAATCAAAACAAACTTTATTAAAGAGTGTAAATATATATTTATATTTATTGAGTTAATTAACATAGACTTAGAGTTAAAGTTACAGGGTAAAGTTTTGGAGATAAGGTTTTAAATTAAAATTAAAAATATTAAAATTTTCAAAATAAAATAAAATTATATTAATATTTTTTAAAATTTATTTTTGTTACAAAAATTTAAAAAATTCTATTTAAAAAATATCCTTATTTTTTTTGTTTGTACGAAGACGGATGTGCTCATTGTACACAAACACGACTAGAGCTCTCGACTGGCCTATTTACTAAAGCAAAACATATCTTGGATTATGCTTTCTCAATTAAAATAAAAGCATATATTTTCTCTAGGTAGTTCTATATAAAGGTAGTATATTTATTCTTGTCAAATAAAGTTATGTACAAACAAAAATATATTCCCTGACTGGAAAAGAAAATAGTGGATAAATTTGATTTGAATAACTAATTAGCATCAACTAATATAATTAAATGAAAAAATCCCATAGACAACTTACCTAACATACTATTATTATATGCACTTATTTTATTTTCAGATATATAAACGCACAATATTAATATAATGTTCCATTCATAAAGCTACCAATATGACTATGAGTTTTCCTTTACATATCATCACGCACATTTAACCTTTATATATCTTGATTATTAGACTAGTATTTAAATTTGTAGATAATTATCTCAAAATCTTACGTATGTACTATAGTTATAAAAATCCTAATAAATCCATAATCCAAAATGGAAGAAAGAAACGGTTAGCTGTTTCAGAAGTGTGGAGAATCGGCCCTAGGCCCAAGCAGATGAAGTATATGCTTCCAGCCGTCAATTTAATAAATATTTTAAACGGTCACACTTTTATAAAAAAATTGGTGGTTTAGTGGTCTACACTACTTAAGCTTAATTTTTTTCAGCCATTTTTGATTATATTGAACTTGTGATCTTGAAAAGTCCACAATTGGCTCTAGAAGTGTGATATTTTTTCTTAGTTATCTCAACTTTATATGGTTATACGTTTAATTGTTGTATGCTTACATCATTAATCCTACCAACTAAGTTTTTTTGCTTCCTCTCTATATAATGATCTAAATAACTTATACTTCGTGATGAGTTTTGTAAACTAAACTTGTTTAACTGTACACCTCTCTAAATAAGATGAATTTCTTTTTTTCTATCAAACTTAGTTTAATATGGAAATCAAGTTATTTTCAAGTTTACTTCCAACATTCTCTCCCTAAACTTAAAACTCTTTTTCTTACTTTATGAACTCCAATCAAATCTCTCATCTCTTTAAACTTAATCCTAAGTGTTTTGATTAGTATGTCTGCCTTTTGCTCGTTTCCAAGAACATGTTGAACTTCTATTTGCTCATTCTGGACGCATTCTCTTATGAAGTGATAACGATTATGTACATGCTTGTTATGTCCATTAAAGATTGGGTTCTTTGTCAATGCAATGGCCGACTTGTTATCAATGTATATGATAGTCTTCTTGCACGTTTGCTCGGTAATTTCTTCACGCAGTTCTTGTAACCATATTGGTTGCTTAGCTGCTTCAATAACTATCATTAACTCTGCATCACATGATGAGAGATCCATTATGCCTTGCTTCTGTGAACACCATGACAATTATTAAGGTAGAAGATGTGGCCGGTGGTGCTTCTTCCATCATCTTCATCAATGTTATGTCTGCTATCAACAACCCCAACCAGTTATCTCTTATCATCAAGTTTGAATGTGAGACCATAAGAGAGACTCCCTTTCAGATACCTAAGTACTTGCTTCAGAGCACCGCATAAGATAGTTTTGGTTCGTGCATTATACCAACTTATGACGCCCACTTAATGAAGTTTAACTCGCTGAGAACTTTATTCGACTTCTCATTCCATTCCCGTGGAGCTTTTTTTAAACCGTAAAACGCCTTGTTCAACTTGTACACTTTGTTTTCACTCTCTTTTACAATGAATTCCTGAGGTTGTATAAACATCCTCCTTTAACTCGCCATTAAGAGACAATGTTTTGACATCTGAGTGATGTATCTTTCAACCATGAGATGCGGCCAAGGTGATGATGAATCTAACAAGTTTCAATAAGAGCCACTGGAGCATAAACTTCTTTAAAATCAATCCCATGTCTCTATTTGTAGCCTTTTGCTACAGATCTTGATTTATGTTTGTTTATGCTTTCATCAGATTCCTCTTGATTTTGAAGATCAACTTAACTCCAATTACTTTAACTCTAGATGGTAGATCTACTAAGTTCCATGTTTATTTCTCATGATTAAAGTATTTCATCTTCACATGCATCTCTCTAAACCTTCTCTTCAAAGGTGCTTTCAAAATCCCATGGCTCTTCATCGAGTAATAACAACAAGTGTTCTCCTTCAGCTTCTTACAAGCACACATAGTCATCAAGGTATCTTAGTTTCTTTCTTCTTCTTGTTGTTCTTTGCAATGGAGTTTGTTCTACTACGTCATCTCCTTCTAGATCAGACAAGGTGGGTACTTCAGTTTCCTCTTCTGTGACCTCTTGTTCATTTTTTGCTTTGTTTCTACTTCTTCAATATCGATTATACCTTGGTTTCCATAGGTAAAGGGTGATCTTGAAGGTTTTTTTTCTTCACAGGTATCATAGGTTGAACTCCATTGCCATGTTTTCTTTTGATCAAACGTCACATTTCTGCTTACTACTACCTTTCGATGAATGTGATCATATAGTTATATGCTTTTGATCTCGGCTCAGTTCCTAGCTGTACTAGAGGTCTGGATCTATCATCGTGTTTCTTGGTGAATTGAGCATCGATCTTAGTATATTTGATTGCAGCGAAGATGCGAAAGTGTGCCATACTTGGTTTCTTGCCCTTTAAAACCTCGTATGCTGTTTTTCCGATCAAGACTCGAGTCGCAACCCTATTGATGAGGTATGTAGCTTGTCTTACTGCCTCTCACCATAGATGATTTGGCATGGACATGTGTTTCAACCTGCTTTTTGTCATCTCCATAAGTATTTTGTTTCTTCTCTCGACCACTCCGTTTTGTTGTGAAGAGTATGAGGGCAGTCAAGTATCTTGCTATTCCCGATTCCTCACAGAATATATTAAATTTTGTAGATGTAAACTCACCAACTCTGTCGGTTCTGAAACTCTTAATATTCGTCTTGGTTTCAAGTTTAACAATTTTCTTGAATTTTTTAAATTTATCAAATGTTTCTTCTTTCTCTTTTAAGAGAAAAAGACCACATGTATCTCGAATGATCATTGATGATGACAAGGATGTATTTGTTTTTTCTGCAGTAGGTGGTGTAATGGGTCCACAAAGGTCACCATGTATGAGCTCTAACACTTGTGTAGCTCGATACGAGGTGGCTTGTGCAAATGGCCTCCTTGCTTGTTTTCCAAGTAAACATGATGCACAAGTTTCTTTGTCGACTGTAATCTTTGGTAACCTGATGACAATTCTTTTCAAGCCAATGTTTTCAATGCTTCTGATCCGATTTGCCCAAGCCTTGCATGCCATGTTGTTTTATTATCTAATCCGATCAATTGAAGGCACTTCGTATCCACTATCTCCATGACGACTTTGTATAGACAGTTCTTCGATTGCTTAGCTATTGTAATCATGTTTCCATCCTTGTCGTGAAGAGTAAGATATTTTTCCTTCATTCTAGTATCGCAACCAGACTCAGTAGCTTGACCAAGGCTTATAATTATACTTTTCAAATCAAGAATGAAGTATACATCCGCCAAGGTTTTGTGATCGCCAATCTTGCAGCAAAACATAATTGATCCTTTGCCTTTGATGTTTATACATGAGTCCTCTCCAAATCTCACATTGCCATTGATAGTTCGTCAAGAAAATTGAAGTAGCTTCGATTTCCCGTCATATGATTTCTTGCACCATTGTCTAAATACCATATGTTGTCTCCATTGTGTTCATGAACCAAATCTTTGGGACTCACATTTCATTCGTTAAGATATACAACTTCATGCATCATCCATGCATCTGCTTCAGGTGTTTCTTCTTCTTTATTCTCGTACGCCTCTTGTAACTTCAGTGACTTTCTGGAAAACTATAGAAATCAAGTTTCTTATGAATCTATGAAATCTCTAAAAATCCTTTATTAATCTCTTGAGGAAACTATCTCAAAACCTCAAGTTCTCTTTCTCTTTCTCAAGTAACTCTAAACTTCCTAAACTCATTAGGAATAACATAATATGATATTTTCTAATTCTTTTAAATAACCACAACGCAATAGAATTAGGTAACTTGTATCCTAAGCTACTTCAAGCTTAATCTAACATTCACCCCCTTAAGCTTGAATCTCTCTGTCGCCAAGTCTTTCATGCCAATGAAATCTCTCATCTCCTTGAATCTTATCCTTCCTAATGTTTTTGTCAAGATGTCGGCCTTCTGTTTCTCTCCAGGTACATGCTTGACTCCAATTCGTCCATTTTCTACACAATCTCGTATAAAATGATATCTCTTGTGTATATGTTTACTCCTACCATGAAAGACCAGGTTTTTCGTCAATGCAATCGCTGACTGATTATCAATTTGGATGGTCACTCTTGCACATGGTTGACCCGTGATCTCACATAACATATCTTGTAGCCAAATAGCTTGTCTTGCAGCCTTTGTTCATGCCATGAATTCAGCCTCGGAGGAAAGATAACGCAACTGTATCTTGTTTTTGCGAACACCACGTGATCGGACTCTCTCCTAGGTAGAAAATATGGCCAGTCTTGCTTCTCCCATCATCTGGATCAGACACAAAGCTGTTGTCGCTATAACCTATAAGTCTTGGTACCTTCAGTGATGACCGCTCAAATGTTAGACCATAAGAAAGGCTTCCACGCAAGTATCTCAAAATTTGTTTCATCGCAGCACCATGTAACTCTCTCAGACTCTGCATATAGTGTGATAGAACTCCCACACTGAAGGACAGATCAGGTCGCGTGCGGAGAAGGTAACGTAGGCAACCTATGTTCCTTCTTAACCTCGTTGCATCGATTTCTTTTTCGTTTTCTGCTTTGGACAATTTCAACCCGAGTTCCATCGGTGTTTGGACATGATTGCATTTATCCATTCCATCCTCTTTTAATATTTTTGATGCATAGCTTCTTTGTACTAGCATGATTCCATTCTCATGCTGACACACCTCTATACCAAGATAGTAAGTAAGCTTACCAAGATCACTCATATCGAATTTAGTCGCCATGTTCTTCTTAAAATCCTTGATGATTTCAACACTGGTACCGGTCACGAATAAATCATCTACGTAGACTGCAACTACCAGTAAATCGCCTCTTACTCTCTTATGATAGACCGAAGGTTCCTTGGAACACTTCTTGAACTGTAATTCACAAAGAAACTGGTTGAGTTTATATATTCCAGGCTCGCGGCGCTTGTCTCAATCCATACAGAGCCTTGTTAAGTTTATATACTTTTCTTTCTTCTCCTTTCTTCTTGTAGCCCTCAGGTTGCTTAACGTATATAGTTTCCTTTAGTTCTCCATGCAAGAATGCTGTTTTAACATCCAAATGATGTACCTCCCATCCGTTTGTTGCTGCTAGATTAACGAGGAGCCTTACTGTCTCAAGACGTGCTATAGGAGCAAAGACTTCATCAAAATCAATTCCATGACGTTGCACTTATCCTTTGGCAACTATCCTCGCTTTATTCTTGTTAGTGCTTCCATCTGAGTTACGTTTTATTTTGAAACCCACTTTAGACCAATTGGTTTAGCTCCGTATGGAAGATCAACTAGAACCCACGTACTGTTTTTCTCGATGGAGTATATCTCTTCCTCACACGCTCGTTTCCATTCTCTTGACTCCTTGGCTTCATCAAAGTTTCGCGGCTCATTGTTCACATATAGGAGCATCTCTTCACCGACTTCTTCAGCAAGTAGTATGTAATCGTCGAGGTACTTTGGTCTTGTATGTTGTCTCTCTGATCTTCTTAGCACTTGTGTTTCTTCTTCTATCAACTCTTCCAGATTGTCATCGACATCATTGGTCTCGAGTGGCTGTGCTACGGATCCTTCGTCGGTGTCTTGTTCCAGGCGCAGTTACTCTTCTTCATTGATGTGATTGTCAATCCCATGGTTCCCAAAGTTTCCGAGGGTCACTACAAAGTTACCAATGTTTTGGTCTTCTGTGTTGTCTGCACTCCACTTCCACCCTCTTGTCTCAGCAAAGACAACATCTCTAATGACCACTATTCTGCGAGTTTGTGGATCAAGCAAACGATAAGCTTTTGATCCTGGCTTCGTTCCTAAGTGTACAAGCATACGTGCTCAGTCGTCAAGTTTATTTAGAGCTTTGCCTCCACTCTTGCTTATGCTCTGCACCTGAATACTCGCAAGTGTTCAATACTTGGTTTCTTGCCTCAGAACCCTTCGTATGGCGTCTTTTCCTTCAGTGCCCGATTTGCTACACGGTTGAGTAGATATGTTGAGTGTCGTATGGTTTCTCCCCAAATATCGTTTGGCATATGCATATGCTTTAGAATGCTTCTCGCCATCTCCATCATGGTTCTGTTTCTACGCTCCATGACTCCGTTCTGTTGTGGTGTGTAAGGTGCTGTTAGGTGTCGCTTGATGCCAAAACCATCACATAATACATTGAATTTCTTAGATACGAATTCTCCTCCTCGGTCGGTTCTGAGAGTTCCTATCTTCTTTCCCGTCTCCTTCTCTATTACCGTCTTGAGTTTTTTAAACTTACTGAGTGCTTCGTTTTTCTCTTTTAGGAATATCGTCCACATGTACCTGGTGTTATCATCTATAACCACGAAGATATACCTATTACCAGCAGGTGTTTTTGGTGTTATGGGTCCGCATAAGTCTCCGTGAAGCATCTCTAGTATCTCACTTGCTCGATATGTGGTAGCCTTAGGGAATGAATGTCCTTGCTTGTTTGCCAAGTAAACATGAGCCACATACTTCTCTTTCGATGTTTATGCTTGGGATGCCCAAGTACAAGTTCCCTTTGTATCATTCCTTTCAATGACTCAAAATTTATGTGACCCAAATGAGCATGCCAGTGACTCCGTTGTTGAAGATATATACAACCGTGCATTGCTCCTAATTCCCATGTGCACTTTATACAGTCTGTTTTGCGATCACTTTGTTTTCACAAGTAACCTTCCATGTTGATCATGCATCGTTAACTCTTCTCGTCTTAGTCTGTGTCGCAACCAGCCTCTGTAGCTTGAACTAAGCTTATAATATTACTCTTTAAATCTGGTATGAAATAAACATTTGTCATCTTCCTCGCTTCTCCATTCATATCTGTGAAAGATATTGTTCTTTACCTTTAATATCTATTCTCGAATCATCCCCAAACCTTACTTTCCCGGTGATGGTATTATCGATTCTAGAAAAATATCTTCGGTCTCCGGTCATATGGTTGCTTACTCCATTATCCAGATACCATATATTTTCTCCTCCGGAGTTTGTTTTGTATTTTTCAGGTAAAACATTCTTCTCTTTAAAAATACCACCTCATACATCATAAGTTCATCACCCTCGTGTGTATCAGTGTTGTTTGTTTCTTGAGCTTCTTGCAACTTGAGAAGACGATCCAGACATTGGGCTACAAAATGGCCAACTTTATCACATCGAAAACAGGTTATTTTTGACGCATCTCTTTCGGCATATCCTCTTCCTCCATTATACCGGCCACGTCCTCTTCCTCGGTAGTAAGAGCGTCCACCTCTACCTCTTCCTCTATATGAATCTCCGTAGTAGTAAGCCGCGTTGTCCTGATACCCACGATTTGATTGATCTTGCGGTGCATGATTTACTTGGCTGCTGTTTTGTCCTTTGTTATTTGTATACATCAGCTTTGCTTGATCATCCTCTCTGTCTTCCTTCATCAAATATTCTCTCCTCATATGCTTTTAGACCGTCCAATGATATCTTCAAAGCTGGTTGAATTAAGGTCCAACACTTGTTCAAGCGAAGCAACAATATGTATGTATTTCTTTCGAGGTAAACTCGAAAGAAACTTCTTCACCCAATTTCGTTTCCTCGATATTAACTCCCAAAGCAGATGATTTCGACGCAAGTTCCGACAATTTTCCACCAAAGTCATCTATACTATCAAGTTTCTTTCATCCTTAGCCTGTCGCATTCATTCATTAATGTCTGTAATCTAGCTTCCTTGACCTTTCTCAGCTCACCATATCTTGTTTTGATGGCTTCCCAAACTTGTTTAGCTTTTTCAAGTTTCCCCCACTTGTAGGATAAGGGTTTCTGGTATTGCATTGAAATGACAAGGCTAAGGCTAGGTCGTTTTTATCATTACTTTGCGGTTTCGAGCTCTATTGCTTCCCAGACCTTGTAAACCTTCAAAGTTATCTTCATCCGCATACCCCATACTGTATAATTTGTTGAACTAAGCATATGACACTGTATTGAAGAAGAACCCCCTCCTTCTCTTCGCCTTCCCAGTCACTGGTATGATGTCGCTCATGATCTTTGTTTTGCTCTGATACCAAATCTAGAAATCAAGTTTCGTATGAATGTATGAAATCTCTAAAACTCCTTTATTAATCTCTTGAGGAAACTATCTCAAAACCTCAAGTTCTCTTTCTCTTTAGTTATGTCACAATGTTGAAATCTCCTTAAATATAACTCTACAACTTCCTAAACTCATTAGGAATAACATAATACGATAATTCCTAATTCTTTTAATTAAACCACAACACAATAGGATTAAGTAACTTGTATCCTAAGCTACTTCAAGCTTAATCCAGCAAAAACTAAAAGCAAAGTGACCATTCTTATCACATCGGAAGCTGGTGACTTTTGACATATCTATTTCTTTGTATGATTTGCCACGTCCTCGTCTCTCTTATATTGTAGAAACATCCTCCTTGACCTCTGTTTCTATAATCTCCTTGGTAGTCTTGATACTCTCGATTGGAGTGAGTTTGTGGCATCTCCATGGTTAGCGTACATCAGTTTACTTTGATTATCTTGGATGTCTTCTTCCTCTTCACACACTCGCATCTTCATAAGCTTTAGTCGACCTCCCTCGAACTCGTCGTTTTAGATCTAAGATTTGTTCGAGTGAAGCAACTATGTGTATGTATTATTTCTTGGGAGAGAAGAAAGGAATTTCTTAACCAACTTGGATTCTTCAATGTTTTCTCATAATGCACTTTGATTTTTGATGCAATCCCTGATAGTTTCCCAACAAGTTATCAATTGTATCATTATCATTCATCTTTAGCGATCAAATTCAGCCATTAGGGTTTGGAGTCTAGCTTATTTCACTATGTCCGCTCCCATATGTCTTGCCTTGATTGCTTCTCATACCTTCTTATCATAGTCTATAGATCTCCCAACTTGCAGAATAAGAGCTTCGGTATTTGACTGAAATATCAAGGAGACAGCCATATCATTCTTCTCAGCTTCATCGGTTCCTTGCTCAATCACATCCCACACCTTATGTACCTTTAGTAATATTTTGATATGAATGGCCCAAATCGTGTAGTTAATTGTATTAAGCCATTGGACCAACCTATTGAAAAGTTTTCCCCTTCCTTTTCTTTTTTCCATCGAACCAGAAGTAGTTGTAATATCTCTTATGTCGAAGAGGCTATGATACCAAATATTATCTCAACGTAATTGTATGAACTCTTAAGATCAATAAGATAACTCTCTCATTAGCTTAAACATAACTCAAAACGTTAAAGCCCCTTCACAAAAATCTATGAAACTCATCAGTTATGAAACAACCTTTCAACTCCTTATAACTTAACTTATTTAGTAACTCCTAAAAAATGATGAATTTCTTTTTTTTTTTTTATTTCTATCAAACTTAGTTTAGCTTGAGAATCAAGCTATCTTCAAGTTTACTTCCAACATTTTCTTCCATAACAGATTATTACAAACAACTTGAGAATTTTCTTATTAGACATTTTTAGCAAGGCCCTAAGTATGTTAATACCAATCATACTTCAGCTGAAGTTATGATCATACTTTAGTTCATATATTACTTAAAATTACTAATTGAAATACAAGAAACCAAATGTGTGAATGCAATAGAACATGTGTGTCTATGTGTAATTAATAAGTGGCAGAAAAGTTGATTCAACAAGAGATATAATTCAACGTCCACTAGTTTATTACTGTGGATTCCTTTTATTTCCTCCAGGTGTTTAGGCTTGAATATCATTTATGCTTTTTTGTTTGTTTGTTTAAATTAGGCTTGAATTTTCTGAGTTCTTTTGGTTACAGAAGAAATCGAAGTTCTCTGATTCGTGGGTGGAAAGTTGCTGTTTGTATTCCACACCCATTTGTTTTTTTATCCTTTCTATATTTCTGAGAGCAAGAAGTCCCCTTAAGATATTGCTAAACAATAACTGTCTTACTCTCTTTTACTAAAAGAAAACTTTGTTTACATTTCAATCACGGAACGCCAGTTAGGACCGAAAACCCATATGCAATATGTGTATACCATAATCACTTATTGATCATATAAATCTTAAACTGAAAGATTATTTAGTGGTTCACTGTTTGTACGAGCGTTACTTATTATTCTTTCAGTGACATCATCCCTATCCAGATTAAAATCGGTCGAATACAATAATAAAAGTAACACTACTCTCTACATAAGTAAAAGCTATACTGCATGCTACAATTTTTTAATTTTTGATTAAATAGGAGAGATGCTAGACCGAACTCCGACTAATCCTGCTCGGTTCACCAGTGATAGACAAGCTCTATTGCTTTACATGGAAATTAAATGCCCACGCCGCCTAACCACGCATTTAGTAATTTTGAACTGAGTTCATTCTTATCATGGACCAAAAGGATGACTATTATCAAATGAAAACCACTAGACCGGAACAACGTGGTTCATATATTCAGATTTATGTATAATAATGTTATCTTACAGTCCACTGTCCTTGTATCATGTTAAAACGAGTTCGGTACTTGTCATAAGCGGGTAAGGGAAACGAAAAACAGTATTCCATTTCTTATCGTATTTGAATCTATTGATATATCTAGTTTATTGGAACATAAGTTATGTTTAAAGTTTTGTGTCCAAAGTACCACAATTGGTTTTTTATAAGAGGCTTAAAGTAGTTTCAAAAACAAAAAGAGGCTTAAAGTACCGCAATTTATACATGAAAATAAAAAAATACCAAAATTGCAATAAAACAAAATTGTATATATTTAAATTACTTTTAAATCTTCAAATAATATCAAGAATTAAATTCTTAAGTGCAGACCAACAATCTTTATCAAAAGAAAAAGTGCAGACCAACAATATTTTTCTCCTCGGATAAGTCACAGTAACTTAACATGCATCTTACGAGTTGTGTTTTCATATATTAATAAGTTTAGAATATGAGAGGGTTATTATGATAATGTTTTAATCATTTAAAATTACTATGAGCATCATCAATGGTTAATGTTGTTACTAAAAATAATAAACACAAGAGCCATAGTTTTGTTCCTAGATAAAAAAAAAGTGGATTCCACCAAGTATCAACAGAACCATATCTATACATAAATTTATTAACCTATAGCAAGCATTGCATCAAATTTATGCGATTCCTCTTTTTTTTTCTCCATTTTTCTTTTTAATAGGAGATTAATTTTAAGTTTTTCTAATTAATCTTTGGTATCCCAGACCTATTGAAAAGATCTAGATTAATCTCCACTTGACCACAAAGTAAAGTATAGTGAGGTGTCTTCATATTTGAATTGCTTAGCTCTTTAAATTCCGTCTACCACTAAACCACCGTCTTTGAAGTTTTAAAAGGTACTTCCATTTGAAAATTTACATCATCCCATACCTTAAATACACAAATATATTATGCATTTTTCTAGTCAATTATATAATATTTAACAAAAGACAGTGTATTCCTGCAATTTAAATATTACTATATTTCTATTTTATACTGGATTTTATATTCGTGTTACGCTCTTGTTTGTATTAATAATTTAGTTTAGTTTTCTATTTTTTTTTAAAATAAACTATAACTAGTTTATATATAATCTTTAAAAACATGCTGATCTCTAAAATAGTCATTTTTAATTTTGTCACCAAAAGAGCTCTCAATAAAAAGATGGTCAAAACAAGTTTCATTAAAAAGCTAAATACTATTCTACCTTTTGTTGTATAGATATATAAATCTAAATAAAAAAATGAATAATTTTTTATAGTTTTTAATTATATGATTTGAAACTAGAAAATTTTATTTATTTTTCAACATTCTTAAAAAGGTTTGTTTTTTTATAAAAAATTTTTTTGAAAGGCGAAAATGAATGTAACTAGTTTAAAAAAAAATATTTTGAAACTTTTAATATTTAGTTATTTATTTATGAGTGTTTTTCAAAAACAACCTAAAAATTCAAGTCAAACCTAAAACCAACCCCTTTTTTTAGTTACTATTCATCATTGAATTTTCCATGATACCCCTAAGTTTTTGAATTATTTACAAATTTGCCATTATTATTTATTTATTTATTAATTTTCGAAAAATTCAATAAACCAAACACCCTAAACATTTCTTCTTAATTACAACTATGCCATCATCATCAAATATTTTCCAACCACCATGAACCACCATTTTTAATCTCTTAAAGCTCTAAAATTAAAATTTTAAACCACTTTTTTCTCATTCTAAACAAGCAAATCTTCATTTCCTCTCATTTCTCTACATTTCCATCTAAAATTTCTCTTAACCTTTATTTTCATCATCACAAACTTCATAATTTCGTGTTTTTTCACTTGTGAATCATCAAAAATGTTTTCTTTTGGTCCATTATTGGAGTTTGGACCGTTGAAAAAGTTGGAAACGAGCTTCACACCGCAAAAAAGGTAATTATTTACATGGGTTTACGTTGTTTTTCAGATCTGTGTCGCGATAAATAGACTGTTTTATATGTCTACGCCTTTGTGTAGACGTACAATGCGGTCTATTTGTCAACGCACAGGTCAGTTTTGCAATTGACTAAACGGATTTTTTTTTGGGAACGCAACCTCCCCAATAGTCTACATCTTAACCTTTGACAACAAAAACAAAAAACTACGTAGACCTACAAAGACGACTACGCGAAAGAGGTTAGTTTTGCATTTGACTGAACTTTTGACTTTTCATAAGCAGACTTCAACGTAAGTCTACGAAGTGTAGGACTGCCGAAGAAGTTTACTTAAGGTCAGTTTTGGCATTTGACCAAAACTTTGACTGCGTTGAAAATGTTAGTTTTGTGTTTGACTAAAACTTTTTAAAATTAATTATTATTTTTTTTAAATGTAGACTTCATATGGAGTCTTCTCTTCCATGAAAAAAAATGTAGACTACGCGTGAAATCTATTTTTTTATTTTGGTCAAATGCAAACTGACTCGTCGGATTTGAGAGTAGACTTCTTGCGAAGTCTGTAAAGCTGTAGACGTTCATTTCAATCTACCCCTAAAAAGTCAAACATAGTCAATTGCAAAACTAACATCATTCAAAAAAATTAAAAACATGTAGAATGTATATTAACTCTACTTTTGAAAGTCAAATCCTGGAAAATTCTGGTCAATAACGAAAACTAACATTTTCAAAGTTGTAGACTGAAAAGGAAGTCTACTTATATAAAATCACAACTTTTTTTCAACTATAAAAAGTAACCCGTAAAATGGTCAATTACAAAAAATAACCCAAAGAGTAGACCTATCTCACCGTCTACTGATGTAAACTGAAAAGAAAGTCTACCACCTTGTAGACTGAACATGGAGTCTATTTTGAAATATACATTAAAAGTTAATTTGTGTATTATGCATTAATGTTTTTCACGTTTTTTTGTTTGAAAGTGTATAATTGTTAATCCTAATGGGTTTGAGTGATTTTGAATAGAAAAACTGTTGTAATTATGAAAGTATAATACTTTTGATTTTGCTATATTGCCTAGATAACAAGTGTAGACGTATTAGTAAGTCTACGTTAATTGTCCCAGTGCAAACAACCGGGTCACATCCAAACTGTCCAGGTTAAACCAGTGTTGTCTTACTGCTTTGGATGTTGTCCTATGTCTTATCTCTTATGTGTTGAACTAATCATTTGTATTATTGCTTTGGATTGTGTCTTATTGCTTTGGATGATGTCTTATGTCTTATGTATTGAACTTATCAATTGTATTGTCGCTTTGGATGTTGTCTTATGTCTTATGTATTGAACTTATCAGTTGTATTGTCGCTTTGGATGTTCTCTTATTTGATGAACTTTTGTTGAAATCGTAGGTCTTAATTTTTCTATTACTTTGAGTTCTAATGTTACTTTCTGTCGTGCAGACCAATGTGTTAGTCTTCTTGAATACAAAGTAGACTTCTTTTTAAGTCTCTTATAGAGGAAGACTAATATGTAAATCTCTGGACTGTATTGGAGTTGTACTTTTTGGTCGAATATGAGTTAAAATCTCTGAAAGAAGAGTACTATACTGATACAAATGATGATATTTTGATAGATAGTCGAGTATCAGACTTCTGTAAAAGTCTTCTGTAAAAGAAGAGTAATACTTAAGTCACTGCAAGCAAAATACATAAGTTTGTTACAACCATATGTCTGGTACAAAAGCCTGATACAACCGTCTGTTACTCACAGTTCTTGAGCTCCTCCCTAGAGTACTACAAATTCAAAATATCAGTTTACATGAGAAGTCTACAAATTCAAAATATCAGTCTACAAATTCAAAATATCAGTTTAAAAATTCAAAACATCAGTCTACAAATTCAAAACTCCAGTCTACCAAATTCAAAACTTCAGTCTACACTTCAAAATGAAGTAGACTGACCGGAAGCAGAGAAATAGATTAGAGAGGATGCATTGCTCGTTAGAGAAATGGATCTAATACTGGCCGACTCAGATCTGAATCAAAAGAAACTAAAAGGTTAGTAAACAAGGATGAACTTGTTAGGTTATTAGTTAAACGAGAGATAAAGATGACAGAGAGACGTACTTCGGAAAGATGAAGCACAGTCCCTTGCCGGCTAGGACAGAGAGATGACAGAGAGATGAAGTAGAAGCCATGATACTAACCGGAAGCAGAGATTTGGACGGGAAGCACCGTTCCTTAGAAGTCGCCGGCTCAGATCTGAAAAGAGAAAAAGGTAAAGGTGGTCACTTTTATCGACAGAGAGGTAAAACAGAGACATTTAATTACCATAGTGATGGAGCGGACAGAGACGGAGCTGATGGGAAACTGTGTGGATCGAGTTCACCGGAAATCTCGCCGGAAATCACCTGGAGAGAGATACGGCGAATATTATGTTTTTTTTACCCGAAAAGCTTGAGAAATCGTATTTATATACTGGGTAAATTTTCTGGTTAGGTTAGAGAAGGTTTGGTTTAATTCGATTAGGTTAAAATTATATTGGTTAAATCCAATTAGGTTAAATTGTGTGTAGACTTCTTAGAAAAGTCTACAATCGATTTTTATCTTTTTCTCTTTATTTTTTACAAAATTTAATATATGATTTACTAATATGTTTAATTATTTTTATTTTTAATTTTATAGTCATAATATATGATTTAATTTTTTTATAAATATTTAAAATTAATTTAAATTTTAGGAGTTTTTTCTAAACACCAATACAAATAGACTGAAAAAAAGGTCTACATATATGTAGACTTTATAATATTTCTACGAACCCCTAAAACACAAATCTCAAACCCTAAAATATTTTGTTTGATCATCAAATTATACTGGTTAAAATCCGCGTTAGGTTAAATTGTGTGTAGACTTTCTTAGAAAGTCTACAACGATTTTTATCTTTTTCCCTTTATTTTTTACAAAATTTAATATATGATTTACTAAATATTTTTAATTATTTTATTTTTTATTTTATAGTCATAATATATGATTTATTTTTTTTGTAAATATTTAATTTAGTTTTAGTGTATGTTCCTTAAAAATGATTAATTATATTAATGATTAGTTAAAAAATATTACAACATTTATTTTTATACATTTTTAAAATTAAATTATTAGATAAAATTATGGTATTACACTACATAACAAGTCTACCGAATGAATAGACTTCGTACGAGGTCTACATCGATATAGACTTCTTTCTGTTACGTGTAGACTAACAAATGATAAAACGTAAAATACACTTCTGCTTTTTTGTTTGGTCATAAGGGTTAAATACTTTTATCACCCATATAGGTTGATTTTGCATTTGATTGAAAATGGGGTACACTTATAGGTTTAACTTGAAATTTTAGGTTGTTTTTAGCAATTCTCCCTTTATTTATTTCTAAAATATTTTAACCTCACCCCTCAACTTTAAACCTAGTCTAGATAGGAAAATTCTACATATATAAATGTATATATACCATTTAATGAAATATCTTTTGGTATTTTCTTCTTTGTGAGCTTTTTTTGGTGAAAAGAAAGTAAAAGATGATATCTTAGGAAATTTCTCATATAAAATACTGATTTTTATTACTATTCATGATTTTTAATAAATTGTACCCTTTAAAACAATTAATTTGTGCCTATTTATTTGTTTATATTTATAAAGGCATAAATTATGTTTAGAAATGTTTTTATATTGTTTACAAAAAGAAACTTTAAGTTTTAAATTTTAAATTTTAAATAGTATATAGATTGCTCGACATGTAAACTATTAATAAACTTTTTAAATATTTTTATCATATATATTACATATATTTATTTTAATCAGATAAACAATTAAGCTATTTGCATAATATTTAACTTGATCTATACTCAGAATTGTTTTACAATGATTGTGTGTTATATATTATATATATATATGTGTGTGTGTGTGTGTGTGATAGTGTAATATTTAGATTTAAATTGTAATCACAATAAATATTTTGATGAAGTTTAATTAGTATTAAATAATTTCTATTACATAAAAACTTTAGATTAAAATAATGTTTCTTAAATGATGTAAGCAATATTTTATTTATTCAAATAATAAATATAATGTATAGTATTAGATTTATCGTTTACTTTGATCTACCGACGTTAAGTCATGGACTAGTTCCTTCAGAATCTTATGTCAAAAGGACCAAAGACGGTCTTTTCGGAAAGGAGGAGTCTAATTATTATTTTTGTAGTATAAATCTTGTAGCTTGTATAATGGCATTGCAATATATTAATTTTTTTTTTGTATGAAAATATTTATGTTACAAAAAATATTATTCTTTGTATTTTCCAGATTTACATAATATTTATAAGATCGTTTAGAAAAATATTACATAACTTAATAATCTCTTTCGTAGTTACCAAAATGCTAACAATAGCATAGTAGAACTCTTAAATAATATATTCCTGTAATCTTGAAAAATTAATTTTATCTAAATATTAAAATTTTTTGTAAAAAGTTTATTGTTTTTAATTTATTGACTAATATCCTTAGATAGTATATTATATGTTAATAAATGCATATTGCTTTTTTCCTATCATTTTGGTGATAGGTTAATCACTTACGAGACTCAAAATCTCCTTCTTATGTACTCACAGCTGTCTACATAGTCGATAATGTATAGTCCTACTAGACCACACGCTTTTGCGTTCAGCTAGCTTAGCAATTATTCCAATAGGAAACTGTTTCAGGTGTTCCCACACATCCTGTCCTATTGCATCTCTAACGTGATGGAATTCTCCCATATGGATTGTGTGATTGATCTCTTTTTTTTTCTAGATTAGAAGCCCCTTCATTATAAAGTTTGGAGGTTAATCTGCGTGCTTGATCTTTAGAAACATCCACCTGATCATAAACACACATATAAATCATCTACAATAGAAAATTTAACTCAACCAAAATTGCATTTAAACTCAACCGAATAGAAAATTAACTCAGTCACAACATAATATATAACTCAGCAACAATAGAAAAGTAACT